>VMDO01003800.1:0-93852 GCA_007922755.1 Pedetes capensis
CGCCCCAACCCCTGATCACTCCCCACCCCCCCAACCCCTGTGGCCCTGCGGGCTCAGAACCGCTCCTGAAGCCTGGGTTTTGCGCTCGACGCTTTCCCTTCGGCCCGCTGCGCTTCCCGCGCACGCGCACTTCCCGCCAGGCGCTCCCGGAACCGTTCGGGTCCCGTCAGCCCTTGCGCGCCCGCTCCCGGTCGCCATGGAAACAAGGCAGCCAATCGGCGCGGCGGGTTGCGCTCTCCCTGACAACGAGGGGGCTCTGGCGGCGCCGGGGCGGCTTCCTCCGGCTGCCCGCGGCGGGCCGCGATGCTGAAGGCCAAGATCCTCTTCGTGGGGCCCTGCGAGGTGAGGCCAGGCCTGGGGCGGCGGCGGCGGCGGGAGCGGCGAGCTGCGCCGCGGGGTCCAGGCTGGGGCGCACCCCAGGACGGTGACTTCCCCTTGCTGACCTCAGGAGGTGACAACCGCGCCCCAAGCTCCCCACCCCGCGGGCGCCGCTGTCCTCACCGGAAATCGGAGTCCAGACCTTAATCCCCACCCCTGCCCGGGGGACGGTGGAGGAGAACTCGGTGTGACAGATCCCCGAAGGCCCACGGTACTGAGGGGCATCCTTGGAACCAGAGCCTGCGTCTCGTGACTCTGTGTCCCCCAGGATGTCCCTAATGAACCAGAGATATGTGGGACCAGAGAACTAGGAGGGGAGACTATTTATTATATGGTCTTGTCAGTAGACATAGGGGTGCTGAACCCCAGCATTACCGCCTGCCCTGAGGAGTTCCCCACTTTGGGATCTCCACTCGGGAGATATTGGGCCCTTGACGCCATCGCAAAAATGAATTTTAGGACGAGGCAGTAAGAGAGTGAAGCAGCTGGAAATGTATTAGATAATCGGACGAGGGATAGGACATGCTTCCAGGGGGAAGCGTGGGTATCTAGGAAGGGGCACGCGGAGGTGTCTTTTACTATAGGGATATGTATGATTTGGGGCTTTTGAAGTTACACTGCTCAGTGGAGTCCCAATGGGGGATGACTGGTATAGATTTACAGGTTAAAAAAGGAAGCAATGTTAAATGCCTAAATTGGGACAGTCAAGGAAATTCCCACTATGTATATTGTTTTTGTTGTTAGGTGCCATCAACTTGAGTCTGCCTCATAGCAACCCTATGTACAGCAGATCGAAACACTCCCCGATTCTGTGCTAGGCACATGATCTTATTTATGTTTAAGCTCCTTGTTGCAGACACTGTGTCAATCCATCTGGTGGAAGGTTTTCCTTTTTGTTCGTTGACCTGCCACTCTCCCAAACATGATGTCCTTCTCCAGGGGCTGATCTCTCCTGACTACATATCTGAAATATGTAACGTGCAGTCTAGCCTTCCTTGCTTCCAAGAGCACTCTGGTTGCACTTCTTCTAGGACAGATCTATTGGTTTTGGCAGTCCATGGTATATAGAAGAGTCATCTCCAGCACCATAATTCAAAAGCATTATATGTAGTCTTAAGGAAATTACCTAGGTCTGTTAACTTTAATTATATTCTGTAATCTGGTTGGTGAGAGTCTTAGGGAGGCACTGGCTTCTAAGCAGGCAGGTCCCACAGCAGCCTTTTTCTCCTGATTGTGTTGGAATTCATGGCTGATAAGACTCAGACCAGGTCCCAGCACAGAAAAAACACTTCGGTCCCATGTCCCTCCAATTTCTCTTTCTATCCTGCCTCAGTCTTAAAACTATTGGCTATTCATGTGTGGGCGACAGTGGTGCTCTGTGGTCTCTGAAGCCCTGGGTTCCATCCCCAGCACTGCAAAAAAAAAACGGGAGAAGGATGTGGCAGTCCACTCCCGAAGCAATCCCGAAACAATCAGCCATTGAAAACCCTGAGAGGTGCTAGGAGTTGGACATGACTTGATGGCACCTAACAACAACAACAACACTAAAATTCAAGTGGACTGGGGTTTAGCTCAATTGGTAGAGCACTGCTCCCCACTCTCTGAAGACCCGGGTTTGATGCCCAGCACGGCAAAAATGGGAGAAGGACATGGCAATCCACTCCTGAAGCAATCCTGAAACAATCAGCTATCGAAAACTCTATAGGGGTTACTATGAGTCAGACCCAACTCAAAGGCAACTAACAACAACAAAGTTAAACTTGTAAAAAAAAAATTACTACAGAAGAGGTAGATGAATTTTCTCCAGCTTCAATGCTCCTCAGACTCACTAGGAGGGCTTTTTAAGTGCAAATTGCTGCATCCCACCCCAGAGTTTTGATTCATTAGATCTGAGAGTGACCTACCTGTGAATTTGGATTTTGCTGATACTGTTTATCCAGAATAGTGCTGATGTGGTTCTGCAAGGACCACCCACGGAGAACCACCGTAGAAATGTAGGTGGATATATGGAAAGATGTATTTTTAATCTTAAGTTAGAGAAGATCTTGTTAAGCACCGCACAAAAATGGGGAAGGCTTAAGACAATTACCAAGGAAGGTAAAATCTGGGGAAAGTATTTGAAAACTACATTAAGAAGCCAGGTTTGGTGGCACATGCCTGTAATCCCAGCATTCAAGAGGCTGAGGCGGGAAGTTTGGAAGTTCCAGGCCAGCTGGGGCTTATCTCAAGAAAATAATAATAACAGTAATACAAAGAAAGGATTAATCTGTAGAGTTATTGTTAGGTGCGGTCAAGTCAGGTCCGACTCACAGCGACCCTGTGTACAGCAGAACGAAACACTCCCTGACACTGTGCCATGCACTGCACTATGTCAGTGCTTCTCTGCTCTTCATAGGGCTTCCAATAGCTTATTGTTTTGAGATTACTTTGGAAGTGGATTGTCACATCTTTCTCCCATTTTTGCGGGCATCGAACACAGGGCCTCAGAGAGTGCAGAGCAGTGCTCTACCAACTAAGCTAAACCCCTGTCCCCAACCTGTAGAATACACAGGGTAAGCTTAAAAAGCTATGGAGGTAATTCAATGGAAAATCAAGCTAAAATACGTGTAGAAGGCGCTCATCCTTACAATCACAAGGACGCAAACGAAAAAAATACTTGTTTGCGCATCAAATTGGATGGGAAGAGTTTAAGCCGGATAATATGCAATGTTTTCCTACCTGCAGCCTGCAGGTGGGAAAGTAAATATTCTAGGATTCTGCTGGTGGGCCTTGGGCTCCTTTGCAAGCACTTGCCACAGCCCCACTGAGCCACACCCCCACTGAGCCACAGCCCCACTGAGCCACACCCCCACTGAGCCACACCCTCACTGAGCCACACCCTCACTGAGCCACACCCCCACTGAGCCACACCCCCACTGAGCCACACCCCCACTGAGCCACACCCCCACTGAGCCACACCCTCACTGAGCCACACCCCCACTGAGCCACACCCTCACTGAGCCACACCCTCGCTGAGCCACACCCTCACTGAGCCACACCCCCACTGAGCCACACCCTTACTGAGCCACACCCTCACTGAACCATACCCCCAGCCCTTAAAAAAAATTTTTTTTTTAATCTTGAGACAAGGTCTTGCTAAGTTACACAAGCTGCCTCTGGCATCGCCCTTGTGATCCTCTTTCCTCTCCCCGGCCCCCACCAGTCACTGGGGTTACAGATGGGCACCGCCACGCCCACCTTAACATGCTTCTATAACATTCAGTACATGTATGTAGCTGTGCACCATTTGCACGCCTATAGTCCCAGCTACTGAGGAGGCTGAGGCAGGAGGATTCAGAGTTCGAGGCCAGAGACAGCCCGCAAAACTTAGCAAGACCGTTTCTCAAAATAAAAAATTAAAAAGGGTCTATGGGTGGGGCTCAGGAGCCACTTGCTTAGCATGCGCGAGGCCCTGGGTTCAGCCCCTAGTACTGAGGAAAGAAAGCTCACCTTTGTTTTATATTCAGGCTGATGCAGTATTTGTTCATGGAATGGTGCGAACACAGAGAAAAGATCTGCCAAGCAGATCATAGCCTTGAGGAGGGAGGGGAATGAATGGGCGGAGGGGAGGTTTGGGTGAAGGCTGTCCTGTTCATCTGTTGAATTTCTTATAGGAATGTGGCTTACTTATGTAACGTACATAGGGAAGTGGCTGGCTGTGAGATTGGGGCCCAGAAGCCGGGCGTGGTGGCACATGCCTATAATCTCAGCAGCTCGGGAGGCCAAGGCAGGAGGATCGCAAGCTCAAGACCAGACACAATCTGTGTAATTTAGCAAGACCCTATCTCAAAAAAGTAAAAAAAAAATGGGCTGGGGTGCAGCTCCGTGGTCCAGCACTTGCAAAGCATGCAAGTGTGAGGCCCTGAGTTCAACCTCCACTACCGAGAAAAAAAAAAAAAAGAAAAAAAAGAAAAGAGATTGGGGCCCAGCCAGCCAGGAGTCCCCAGCTCATTGTGGGACCTTGACCCGGGACCCAGCTCACTGTGACCTTGAAAAACTGCTTTCCCCTCTCTGGGTGTCAGTGGCTTCGTTTCTCCATCAGTTTCTACTGAAGAGGTGGAGTAGAGCTGGTGGGGAGGGAGCTACACGGGTTTGATTGATTGATTGATTTTTCCATTCTCAGATAAGTTAATGGAGAGCCACCCAGCTGGGGTAAAGTCACACTGGGTCTCAGACCAGGCTGTGCCCACTGCACTAGGACAGGGGAACACAGTCCCAGCCAGAAAAGGCTCTTTGTCCTGGCGATCTCATGGTGGCCCCTGCCTGCGCCCCACCCCACTGTATGCATGCCAGCTGTGGAGTGGGGGCTCTCGTGTGGTTTATTTCTTTGCCCTGGAGCAAAGCCCTGCGTTCACTCTCCTTTGCAGAGTGGGAAAACCGTTCTGGCCAACTTTCTGACCGAATCTTCAGATATCACCGAGTATAACCCAACGCAAGGAGTGAGGTGAGCCCGGCCCATCTCCTCCACAGAGAATCACCAAATGTCACCTCCCTCCTACTTTTGGGGGGATTGGCATCCCCAAAGTGCAGTGTTTCCTAAACACAGGTTCTGCTGCTGCTGTTATTTTTATTGTTGTTGTTGTTAGGTGCCATCGAGTCGGATCCGACTCCTGGCGACCCTCCTAGGGTTTTCAGTGGCTGATTGTTTCGGGATTGCTTCGGGAGTGGATTGCCACATCCTCCTCTCATTTTTGTGGTGCTGAGGATCGAACCCGGGTCCTCAGAAAGTGCGGAGCAGTGCTCTACCAACTGAGCTAAACCCCAACCCCATTGTTATTTTTAGGATCCTGGAATTTGAGAATCCTCACGTGACCAGCAAGAACAAAGGCACAGGGTGTGAATTTGAACTCTGGGACTGTGGCGGCAACTCGAAGTACGTATGTCTCCTTTAAAGAATCTCTGCTTCGTCATATGACTGAAACAGCAGGGTTGGGGATGTGGTTCAGGGGTAAAGCATTTGCCTAGCTTGTGCAAAGGCCCTGGGTTTCATCCCCAGCACTGAAACGAAGAAAAAACCCCTGCTCCCCAGGTATGGAATCAGGTCTTGCAAGTTTCCCAGAGTGTGTGAGGGGCCTGATGAATTCCTTGATGGCACACTGCCTTATAAACTTTAGTGATTGGATTACGACACAGTTAGAAGTAACTGAGCAATTCTTAATACCAAGATGTTCTTGTTTTTTGTTTGTTTTCATGGCCTTTTGGGGACATAGTTTCATTATGTAGCCCAAGCTGGCCTGGAAGTCCCTATGTAGCCCAGGCTGGCCTTGAAATCACGATCCTCCTACATCAGCCTCCCATGTGCTGGGATTACAGGCACGTGCCACCACGTCTGCCTGAGATGCTCTGAGATGTTGAGATGTTCTTCTCAAAATGAGTCGTTAGGGCCGGGCGTGGTGGCGCACACCTGTAATCCCAGCGGCTCGGGAGGTTCGCAGGAGGGATTGCAAGTTTGAGACCAGAGGCAGTCTGCGTAACTTAGTGAGACACTGTCTCAAAAAGTCAAAAAGTTAAAAAAAAATGGGCTGGGGGCACAGCTCAGTGGTTCAGCACTTGCAGAGCATGCAGGCACAAGGCCCTGGATTCAACCCCCAGTACCGCAAAAAAAAAAAAAAAAAAAAAAAGTCGTTAGGCTGGGCGCAGTGGCTCACGCCTGTTATCCCAGCAACTTGGATGGCGGAGGCAAGAGGATCACAAGTTGGAGACCAGAGGCAGTCTGCATGATGTATCAAGACCCTGTCTCAAAATAAAAAGTAAAACAATGGGCTTGGGGTGCAGCTCAGTGGTACCGCACGTAGAAAGCGTGCAAGCACGTGGCCCTGGGTTCAACCCCTTAAACCCACAAAAGTAATTAATTAAGTAAGTAAAAATTAAAATGCATAGCTAGGACTGGGGAGGTTGCTCAGTGGCAGAGCCCTTGCCTGTGTGTGTGCACGAGGCCTCGGGTTCCATCCCCAGCACAGACAGAAAAATAAGAATGAAATGAAATAGAGCGCACAGTGAGAAGCCAGGCCGACCGCCGCTCACGCCAACCCCCTCCGTGCCTCGCAGGTTCGAGTCCTGCTGGCCGGCCCTCATGAAGGACGCCCACGGCGTGGTGATCGTGTTCAACCCGGACATCCCGAGCCACCTGAAGGAGATCGAGATGTGGTACTCCTGCTTCGTGGCGCAGCAGTTTCTGCAGGACACCCAGTGCCTGCTCATCGCGCATCACAAACCCGGCTCCGGAGGAGACACGGGGGGCGTGGCTTTGTGTAAGGACCCCAGGGTTTCTTTTTCCCTTTTGTCTCCAACGTTTTGGGCACTTTCTGCCTTTATGATCTTGGTTTTGGGGGGCTTTGGGGGGTTCTGAGACAGGATTTCGCTATGGAGCCCTGGCTGGCCTCACTGAGTAGCTCAGGCTCACCTGGAATTCACGATCCTCCTGCCTCCACCTCCCGAGGGCTGGGATCACAGGCGTGGCCACCACACCAGGCTCCTTCCCCAACTTGAGACGAGATCTCTCGAGACAGGGTCTTGCAAGACCCAGGCTGGCCTGGAACTTGAGATCCTCCTGCCTTAACCTCTGAAATGCTAGGATTAAAGGCTTGCACCACCACCCCCAGCTCACATTTATATATTTTTACACTTTTGAGACCAGCAGCTCCATGCAGTCACTTAGCACCTGCTGTGTCCTGGCATTCGCCATTCCGCCATCGCAATCAGAATTTCCAGGTTGAAGGATCCGTCACGCCCTCCAGGCCAGGCTGTCAGCATTTGAACAGCAGGCAGACATGAAGACAAGGAGAAACCTGGTCTTAACCTTTTGTTGGTCCTGTTGAGGACACTCTTTTTCTGATAGGTCTTTTCTTAAGAAAAACCTCCAATTTGCATAAGATAGACACATGACAGAGTGACAAAGTGATCCTGGCCAACAACTCATAAAATACCCAGCAGCAAAATGAGAATGAGAGAATCTCTTCTTTTCCGGGTTAAGAACAAAGAGGAAGGGCTGAGGATGTAGCTCAGTGGTTGAATGCTTGTCTAGCATGTGCAAAGGCCCTGGGTTCTATCCCCAGCACTGCCAAAACAAAACAAAAAGGACCTAGAAGAGGTTGGTATAGTTTTTATCCTATTGCCAGGTGATAGTGCCATGAAACTCTTCTCTGTTGTGTCAAGCAGGACACCACTTTAATTTTGAGCTTTAGAAAGTTAAGCGAATTAGCCACGTGTGGTGGTACACATCTGTAATCTCAGGACTTGGAAGACTGAAGAAGGAGGATCGCGAGTTCCAGGCCAGCCTGGGCTACATAGTGAGACTCTGTCTTAAAACAAAAATTTTAAAAGGTTGGGGATAGAGCAGCTCAGTGATCGAGTGAGTGCCTAGCATGCATGAGGCACTAGGTTCAATCCCCAATACGGCAAAAGGAAAAGAAAGAAACAGAAGGAGAAGAAGAAAATCAGATGAATTGGCTTCTAGAAGTCTTAGTTCATTGGGAGCGTGAGAGGTCCCTTCTTTCAAAGTTCATGCCTAATGTACCTTATTTTCTGTTTTAAGCACCCCCCTTGAACAGACTGAAGCTGGTGCACTCAAATCTTGAGGAAGACCCTGAAGAGATCCGGCTGGAATTCATCAAGTATTTAAAAGGCATCATCAATTCCATGTCTGAGAGCAGAGACAGGGAGGAGATGTTAATTATTACCTAGCGTCCCCTGGACCTTCTACCTCCCAAAGGAAATCAGTTTCTTTCCCCAAACACAATTCAAATCTCCATGGTGGTGCATGCCTGGAATCCTAGCACTAGGGAGGATGAGGAGCATCTTGAATCCAGGCCAGGCTGGGCTATACTGTAAGTCTGAGGACAGCTTGGGCCACGTAGCGAGATACACAGCAAACAAAACAACAACAAAAGAATTTAAATCTCATCCAGCTACTGATGTTTTACTTTCCCTGTGGCTGCAGAAGAAATCTTACTGATCAGCTAGAAGGTACCAGTCAGCTATTCTTAATTGAGTTTGAGGGTATCCTGGGCTTCCTATCAAGACCTTGTCTTAAACAAAAAAGAAAAGAAAAGCAGTGGCCCCAAGAGTAGAGCAGATGTGGTGTTTCGTGTTCCTGAGAACAGGATGGCTGTGATGTTTCTGAGGGAGAGCTGAGCCTCCTTCAAATGTGACTGACAGTTCTTCTGGCCACGAATTCAATGTTAAAAAGTCAGCAACATATGTTAAATAAAGTGTCTTTAAAAATGAAAAACACCACAAACCAAACTGAACCTCCCCTCTTTTTAAGTTGATTGTCTCAGGTGTTTTGTTACAGTAACAGAAAGCTGACTATCACACTGGCAACAGCAGCAAGGCAAATAAGGGATATATTCACCATTTTTGAAGCAAATCCACCCAGAAGATGGTCTGCAATAAAATACACATAAAAACAAATTGCATATTGATCTGTTGATGAAAACACTGTGACAGGGGCTTGCAGGAACCTAACCCTATATTTCCCCTAGGAGCAATGTTTAGTATTTGCTAACCCACTGTTCTTGGTGACTTTATAGAACATAGCTACTGCAGTTAACAAGAATCCATTATCCCTGTCTCTCGTAATTTCTTTCTTTCTTTGTTTCTTGTTATGGTTGTCATTGTTTGAGACAGGGTCTCCCTGTGTAGCCCAGGTTGGCCTGGAACCCTCTGTAGAGCCAAGACTGGCCTCAAACTCATGATCATCCTTCCTTCCTCTCCCAAGTACTAGGATTACAGGTGTGCGCCGCCACACCCAGCCATCTCTTGTAAGTTCAAGGAACCTCTCACAGTTCAAGAGTCCAGAAGTCCAACATCAGTGTCACTGAGTCCAGATCAAGGTGCCACCACGGCCACACTCCCCTTGGAAGATCCAGGGGAGAGTCTGTTTCTCACCACTTCTGGCTTCCCGTGGCTGCTGTTCCTTGGTTGGTGGCTGTATCACTGCAGTATCCCAAGCCAGCACCTTCAAGTCTCTGCCTGCGCCCAGTCCACAGGGCCTCCTCTAGGTGTCTGTCTTTCAATCTCCCCCTGCCTATCTCTGGAAAGGACACTTGTAAGTGCACTGAAGGCTCTCCCAGATAAGCCAGGATAACTGCCTCACCTAAAGACCCCTATCAGGCAGGGGGCAAAGGCACAGGGCTGTAATCCCAGCAGCTGGGGAGGTGGAGGCAGGAGGATGGCAAGTTAGAGGCCAGAGGTGGCCTGTGTGAGTTAGCAAGACACTGTCTCAAAACATGAAGAAGGGACTGGCGGGGCAGCCCAGTGGTAGAGCCCTTGAGAAGTATGCACGGGGCCCTGGGTTCAACCTCCACTACCGAAAAATAAGTAAAAAGCAGAGGCCGGGCGCAGTGGTGCAGGCCTGTCATCCCAGCAGCTTGGGAGGAGGAGGCAGGAGGATCGCAAGTTCGAGACCAGAGGCAGTCTGTGTAACTTAGCGAGACCCTGTCTCAAAAAGTAAAAAAAAAAAAGGGCTGGGGGTGTAGCTCAGTGGTCCAGCACTTGTAGAGCATGCAGGCGTGAGGCCCTGGGTTCAACCCCCAGTACCAAAAAAAAAAACAAAACAAACAAAAAAAAACCAGAGATCCTTAACAATCACATCTGCAAAGACTACTTTTCCAAATAAAATGGCATTTACAGGTTTGAGGGATGGGGACCTGGTATTTAGGGACCTGGAGTAAGCCTATCCCAGGTTCCGCTCACCGAGGCCTCAACAGAGAAGGAAAGACTAGTTCTGGTGGAAAAGATGACAAATGACTAGTGCAAAGTGACCCACCAGGTAGGGATGGGGACAGAAATGGACCCCAGGGCTCTGCTCCTTCCTCTGTCCTGTCATCAGTGAACATGGCCAAGCATGTCACCCTCTGCAACTGACCTAGTAAAGCAAAAGCAACCACAGTGCTGTAATTTACATCTTAAATGTCCCCCAAAGGGCCATGGGTTAAAAGCTCACTGGTCAGCTGGGCACGACTGAGAGGTGGAGGGATCCTGTAAGTGGTGGTTGGGAGGTGGAGGTTTCAGATTGCTGGGGGCGAGCCCTTGAAGAGAACTGTGGGACACATCACTTTCCCTTATATTTTTTTGTTTGTTTTTGGGGGTACTTAGGGGTTGAACCCAGGGCCTCATGCATACTTTGCAAGTGCTCTACCATTTTGGGCTGTACCTCCAGCCCACTTTTTATTTTTTATCATGAGGCAGGGTCTCAGTTACACAAGCTGCCTCTGGCCTAGACCTCATGATCCTCTTGCCTCCACCTCCTGAGTCGCTGGGATGACAGACTGAGCCACCACACCTGGCTTTTTCACTTCTCTGTGGCCATGAGATTTGCTCCACCATGTGCTTCCACCATGATATGCTACCACAAGCCCAAAAGCCACATAGCTAACCACCCATGGACTAAAACCTCCAAAACCACGAACCAAAATAAACCTCCTCTCTTTTTAATTTGATTGTCTCAGGTATTTTGTTATAGTAACAGAAAGCTGACTATCACATTGGCAACAGCAGCAAGACAAATAAGAGATATATTAACCATTTTTTAAGCAAATCCGCCCAGAAGATGGTTTGCAAGTATATTGCAGGTAGAACTACCATCATACTTCTTTGAACCAGTCAAATGACAAGAGGAGTTCTGAAGCTCTATCTGTTGTAAAGAAAGTGATGACTTATTCACTTACACTGTAATGTGAATGTCCACATCTCAAAATTATTCAGGCAAAGTCCTTGGAGATCATTATACACTGGGTAGACACTAGGAGTCTGCAACAATGGCCTTAAACATAAATAAGATTGTGTGCCTGGCACAGAATCGGGAAATGTTTTGATCTGCTGTAAATAGGGTTGCTATGAATTGGACTTGACTCGACGGCACCTAACAACAAGACACTAGGAGATGCATATCTATACTGTAGGCTAAATTGTTATAGCAAAGAATAGAATTTTGCCGATAACTGAGAATGTGTGGAAGTTGATTTAAAATGCAGTACTCCAGATGTCCATCAAAAAGGTAACCGGACATGTACCACCAATGAAAATCGCTGTAAAACACAATTCTTCTAGATTGACTTCAGCCACCTTCTTCTGATTGGTGAGAATGACATGAATAACCTGGCATTGGTTGACACTCTCTCAACAAATGCGCTCTTTTCTTAGGCAAGAAATGAGTGATTCTATGTTTTAAAAGGGCTGGGATATAGCTCAGTTGGTAGAGCACCGCTCTGCAGTCTCCGAAGTTCCGAATTCGATTCCCAGCACCGCAAAAATGGGAGAAGGACATGGCAACCCACTCCCAAGGCAATCCTGAAACAGTCAGCCATTGAAAACCCTATGAGGGTCGCTATGAGTCAGACAGGACTCGACGGCACCTAACAACTACAATGTTTTAAAAACCAAAGAAATTAAATGAGGAGGGAGGAATCTCTGCTTTTGAGCATTAAGAACAGATTACATAGTTATGAGTCCTAAACTACTTTTATCACTTAAATAATTCTCTACATTAATGATATGGGCCATTCTTCCTACCAAAGTTAAAAGCTGATGGAAATGTTGTGTCTGCCAACTATTTCCACTTCAAAAGGAAAGTTCCTGGTACTTTGAAGTAAGCAACACATCATTTATCTTTCTGCACTCTACTAGTTCGTTCCAATCTGGGCTCTTGGATAGGTTTTAACAATATACTTCCTGTCTCTAAAGTCTCAATGTAGACATATTTTTTGGATCAGATCTAATTGTACATCTTAGACATTGGAGGTGCTACGTAAAATAAAAACACACCCTGTCTTTTACATCTACATTCTTACCAGTTTTGTTTGTGGTTATTGCACTGGGAAAAGCTGTTGCAAAAGACCTCTTTAAAGTGTTGAAAAGTAAAGATGTCACATTGAAGACGAAGGTGTGCCTGACTCATGCCATGGTAGTTTCAGTTGCATCATATGGTTTTGAAAGCTGGACATTGAACAAGGGAGACCAGAGAAGAATTGACACTTTTGAATTATGGTGCTGGAGACAAATATTGAATATACCATAGACTGCTAAAAGAACCAACAAATCTGTCCTAGAAGTGCAACCAGAGTGCTCCTTGAAGCTAGGATGGTTAGACTACATCTTATGTATTTTAGACATGTTGTCAGAAAGGACCAATCCCTGGAGACCAATCCTCTTCCCTGTTTGCAAGTGATGGGTCAATGAAAAACGAAGATCCTTAACTAGATGGACGGACATTGAACTGCAACAATGGGTTTTCACATAAGATTGTGTACCTGGCAGAGTTGGGAGTGTTTTGTTCTGTTGTACATAGGGTTGCTATGAGTCAGACTTGACTTGACCAGTACCTACCCACAAATTTATTGATAAAGAACAATATTTTCTCTTTTCTTTTTTTCCTGAGACTTTAAAAGGCCCAAACACTCACCTGTACGTCAGTTAATTATATCATGCAATGAAATATTTTGTTCAGAAAATAAAATGCTAATCGTGCTAATTTAGCACAACAAATGAGGAACTTGGTTTCTACTCACAGAAACCGTTTCAAATACTTTTTGTTTGGTATTGTTTGTTTTGAGACAGAGTCTACCTATGGAGCCCAGGTTGGCCTGGAACTCACTGTGCAACCCAGGCTGGCTTCGAACTCACGTCCCCAGTGCTGGGATTACAGATGTGGCCCACCATGCCTGACTCAAAATACTTTTCAAGAATTTACCTTGCAAATCCCACTGCACTTGGAATTTGTCATCTTTTTTTGGTGCAACTGTTAAAATCAAGGTAAGCTCTGCATTTTAAAAAATCAGTGGCAATCAGCTGGGTGCGGTGGCCCACACCGGTTATCCCAAAGACTCTGGAGGCAGAGGCAGGATAATCACAAATTCGGGGTGAGAGGCAGCCTGTGTAAGTTAGGAAGACCCCGACTCAATACAAAGTAAAAGTGGACTGGGATGTGGCTCTGTGGTAGAGCGTTTGCAAGAAGCATGGGGGCGGCCCTGGGTTCAACCCTAAAGTTCTTGGGGGACGGGGGGGGGTGAGATTCAGTGGCAATCACTTTAAGGTGTCAATGATAAAGTGAGATGAACAATCTACATACGATTCTTCTGCAGGAGAACAGAGGGACACAGTAGGGGCGATCAAATACACAACCCGCTCTAGGAGCGTAGCAGAGGGGCCTTTAAAGTGCCGGTGGCAAAGGAGGTCGGGCAAGAGAATCAGGTTGAGGCCTTTGGGGAGGCGGAACTACGTCGTCGTCGTCGTCGTCGTCGTCGTCGTTGTTGTTGTTAGGTGCCGTGGCGGTGTCCGACTCCTAGCGACCCTACGTACAACAGGTCAAACAGTGTTGTCAGTACTTCTCTGCTACTCATAGGGTTTTCAATGGCGGATTGTTTTTTGGGAGAGGGTTCCCCAGTCCTTGTCCCTTGGTAGAATTTGTTGTTGTTGTTGTTGTTAGGTGCCGTCAAGTCGGTATCCGACTTATAGCGACCCTCATAGGGTTTTCAATGGCTGACTGTTTCGGGACTGGTGCCTTGGGAGTGGATTGCCAAGCCCTTCTCCCATTTTTGTGGTGCTGGGAATTGAACTCTGGACCTCAGAGACTGCAGTGCAGTGCTCTACCAACTGAGCCAAATCCCAGCCCCCTTGGTAGAATAGATAGGACTTAATAGGAAGACTGAGGACAAGCTAACCATTCTGTAAGTAGTGAGGGGACAAAAATCTGCGTGTGAATGGTCAAGAGAGAAGAGTTTCGTCCCCTGTTCTCCGCATGCCTGGCTTGTTGCACGTGCTGGAGCGGGCAGCTGGCGCGGGCGGCTGGCGCTCAACGACTACATTTCCCATAGTTCCATGGGCAGCGCTTCCTGCACTTCCCAGAAGGCCGTGCGCGCCTCGCTCTGGCCCTTAGCGTCCGCGGAAACAAAAAAGGCCAAGAGAATGGAGGGTGCTCTTAACCCAACTCTCCCATCCTATCCTTCCAACCCCTCTCCTCTGGCTCCTGACCCTCTCTGTTCAGAGGCTTCCGAGACCCAAACACCCCGTGCTTGGTCTCCCTGGCAACTCTACCAGGCTGGTGCCTCGCTTCCGGAAGTGACGTAGGAGCAGAGCATTCTGGAAAACGTAGTTCCGTCTCCCCGAAGGCCGCAACCTGGTCCTCTTGCCCGACCTTCTCGGGCAGCAGAACTTCACAGGTCGCTTGGCCGAGACGCGCGGGCGGCCGGTCTCGAAGGCGTCGGGGAAGGTCCCGCGCGCGGCCACCCGCTGGCCCCGAACACTGACGAACGCAGAGCCTCCGAGCCCGCCGTCGCGAGCACGGCCCGTCTCCATGGAAACCGCTTCGCCGCGGAGGACTCTGGGAAATGTGGTCGGGCTGGAGCCGGGGCCGAGCCAGGTGGACTGAGCCGCTGCCGTTAGCGTTCGTCACCGGCCGCGGCAGGCCAGAGGCCGGCACCACGGGCCGAGTGAGCGCGGGGATCTGCGCCCCGCATCGGCCTCCGGACGGTGAGAACTTTCTGGAGTCCGGGAAACCGCTCCTGCCTTAGCTCCGCTGCGGACCCCGGAGTTGACGCGCGGTAAGGGGCGGTGGCCGCTGGAGAGGGGCGGGGCGTTGCTTGCTGCCCCGCCCCTCGGGAGCCCCGCCCCGCGTCTTGCTCCACCCACCTGGTTTAAGTGCAAGGTTCCCAAGCAGCAAGATAGGCTGAGTTTGTGCTAGAACTAAAGCAGAACCTGGTGATTAGAGTGGGGAGCAAAACCGCGCGCGGTGGCGCCCGCCAGCAATCCCAGCGTCTCAGGAGGCAGAGGCAGGAGGATCGTGAGCTCCAGGCCAGAGGCAGTCTGTGTAACTTAGCGAGGCCCTGTCTCAAAGTAAAAAATAAAAAAAAAAAGGGACGGGGGGGGGGGGTGTATGCAAATGATTGGTACAGCACTTGCCCAGCATCCATAAGTCCTTGGGTTCAAGCCCCTAGTACTGCAAGAACAAGCGGGATAGGAGCCGAATACAGTAAGTCTGAGTAGAGCCTTTATGGTACCATGTAGCTTGAACCTGTTAGAGAAGGGAACTGAGGCCAGAGGAAGTCAAAGATCTGCCCCAGAGCCAGCGTCCAGGCTGAGGCTGTCCGTTTGTGACTTTGTTTGCAGTACAAAGCAGCGTTTTCCCAGAGCAGATGCCTAAAGCGTTGTCAAGTGTCATTTCATTCTGAGGACAAACAACTAAAATACTTAAATAAATTACAAGATTCAAAAAAAATTTAAAGAGGGATCTGTAAATGCCATAAAATGCAACATGTACCCCTTATTTGGATCATGATTCTCTTGTTTATTTTTGTCATGGGATCTAGCTAAGTTGTGCAGGCTGCCTCTGGCCTCTAACTAGCTTCTATTTCCAGCATTAAAAAAAAAAAAAAAAAAAAAAAAACTGATTTGTGAAAACAGGGATAGGACCCCAAAGATAATTATTACCAAACCTATTTTAACTGAGCACTTTCTCTGTGCTTTTTAGCTTTCTCTTTTACCTCTGGGGCATAAATTAGACAGTGGATGATTTCTTAGTTTTTTTCTTTCTGAATTTCATTCTGATCTGGGTATACTTTCTTTAAATCACTATTTAAACCATTCAGTTTTTAAAGCATTCGTTGTTGTTGTTGTTGTTGTTGTTGTTGTTGTTGTTATTGTTAGGTGCCGTCGAGTCGGATCCAACTCTTGGTGACCTTATGTACAGGAGAACGAAAGACTCCCCAAAAGTGTGCCAGGCACACGATCTTTTTATGTTTGAGCCCATTGTTGCAGACACTGTGTTTCTTCTCATTTTGAGTTTTGCCACATCAGCAAAAGGAGGTCCCAGGGGCTTCACTCCATTCCTGTCATTAAGGTCAGCTCTATTTTGAGGAGGCAACTTCCTCAGTCATTTCTTGAGTGCCTTCCAGCCAGGGGAGCTCATTTTCCAGCACTATATCTGACAGTGCTTCTCTGCCATTCATAGGGTTTTCAATGGCTAATTGCTTCGAGATTGGGCTGTGGGGTCCTTCTTGCAAGCCTACAGCCTCCAATATTCCCAGATGTCTCCCATCCAAGTACTAACAAGGCCGATCACTGCTTAGCTTCTGAGATTGGATAAGATGGACGCCGGGGTGGTACAGCTGTGGACTGGTTTTGATTTAGTTGGCTTTTTTGCCAAAGTAACAGATCACCATTGAATTTTCTGTATTTTCAGGACTTTCTAAGACCAAGAAGTTCCCTTCCCATTGGGGACTTTCTGAAAGATGTTCCCATGAAGTGACCTCAAGCACTCCTTTTGAGAGAAACTCTGCAGGCACTCAAATGAGGAAACACCGCAGAATGTTCCAGAACCTTCAGCTGGCATCCGGGAACTTCTGAGCTAAGCAGCTTCCTCCCCAAGCGAAGAGCTTCAAGCAAGAGAGAGGAAGGAAGATCTGCAAAGGGGACGAGAGTGACCCAGGCTGCAGGCCAGGTGAGTCCCTTGTTCCAGGTCAGAAATGTACAGGCAGAAGGCCCCTGGGTGTCTCACGTGTGGCCAGTGTCTGAGCAGACCCCACCCATACTCAGCATCACAAGGTCCAAGGGGAGGAAACACCCTGGACTGTGAGCTTGGGGTTCTCGTGGACAGGTTGGGTGCCATTGGACGGGGAGGCTGGCCACGCCTACCTGGGCGTTCCTCTCCTACCATGGATTAATGGGAAGGCCTTTGCAGGCCAGGTGTCTGACCCAGCAGAAACCCACAGCCAGGACCCACCCCCAAGGTGAGGACCATCAGAAGTTCTGTGTTCAGTCCCTAAAAACCCCATTTGGAGCCCGCAGGGACTCTTCCAGGGTCGCTGTAGCCTTAACTTCCAGCTGTACACATTTCGCCAGGAGGTCCTGAAGTCAAAAGACACAACAAAGAGACACCATGGCAGTGCCTTCCAGAGCCAGCCCTGGTGTAATCCCAGCGCCCGGGCGGCTGAGGCAGGAGGATTGGGAGTTCCAGGCCAGCCTGAGCTACACAGCCAGATCCTTTCTCTAAAATAAAAAAATAAGTAGCTGGGCACACTGGCGCACGCCTGTAATCCCAGTGGCTCAGGAGGCAGAGGCAGGGAGATCACAAGTTTGAGACCAGAGGCAGTCTGCGTAACTTAGCAAGACTCTGTCTCAGAAAGTAAAAAAAATGGGCTGGGGGTGCAGCTCAGTGGTCCAGCACTTGCAGAACATGCAGGCGCGAGGCCCTGGGTTCAACTCCAGTACCAAAATAAAATAAAATAAAGTAAAATAAGATAAAAATAAAGGCGCAGGATGCTAGTGTAGCACCAAAGAACCAACCACCATGGTCTGCCAGGTCACATGCCCCGGGACTCTGCCTCTTAGGAGTCAATGCCCTGTTGCTCCCTTACCTTTCACTGTGCCTGGCCCAGTGCCACTGCAGGGCAACCCTGGTGGAGGAGGACAGACGACAGGCCCTCTGTAATTCCTTAGCAGAGAAGTCACACCCAGGACACCTTCTAAATGGTCGAGCTGAGAGCGTCGCCCAGTGATTGTCTGAGCGGGACTAGCGCGGGTTACATACACGTAGAAATCCTGCCTCGGCTTCACTTGGCAGCTGGTGTAAGGGGGAGGCTCTGGCTCACTCACGTGACTGAGAGTTCAGTCCCAGCTTGCAGGCGGACTCCGGCAAGTTCATTTCCCTTTGCCCCAGTTTACACGTCTCCGTGTGTGTGTGTGTGTGTGTGTGTGTGTGTGTAGCATTTCTATGAAGCACATTTTTTATAGCTTATTTAATCTGCCTGGTAACTCTGTAGAAAAGACATTTTACATATGGCGTATCCAAAACTCAGAGAGGCTCAGACGCATTTCAAAGACCACACAGCGAAGGCAGTGCCTTCCTCTGTGGGAGACACTGGAGTGTGGGTGAGCTGAAGGGGTGTGGAGGATGTGACCTAGAAGCCTGGTCCCCAGACCCGGGCCCACAGTGCCTGGCTCTGGGACCAGCCAGGTTTGGAAGGGTGCCGGAGGCTGCTTAGCACCTCGTCATTGTGCCCCACCTCATGTCACACATCAGTCACCTGGCCTCCCCCTGGGTTCCCTGACGGGCCACTTTTCTATCATTTCTGCTCTTTTTTCTTTCTCTTTTTTTCGTTTCTTTCTTTTATGGTGTGGGGATCAAACAAAGGGCCTCACACATTTGAGGTGCGCCACACCCCCAGTGCTCACTTCTTATTTCATTTATTTGTTTATTTACTTATTGTGGTAATGGGGGTTGAACTCAGGGCCTCAGGCGTACGTTACAAGCGCTCTACCACTGGGCTGCACCCCTCCTCCCCAGTTTATAAAATTTGTTATGTTGAGACAGGGTCTTGCTAAGTTATGCAGACCACCTCTGGCCTTCAACTCAAGATCCTCCTGCCTCTGCCTCCCAAGTCTCTGGGGTTACAGGCATGTGCCACTGTGTCTAGCACTTTTTTTTTTTTTTTTTTTTTGTGGTACTGGGCGTTGAACCCAGGGCCTCTCACTTGCATGCTCTGCAAGTACTGGACCCCTAGCTGCACCCTTAGCCCATTTTTTTACTTTTTGAGACAGGGTCTCGCTAAGTTACACAGACTGCCTCTGGTCTCGAGCTTGCGATCCTCCTGCCTCCGCCTTCCCAGCTACTGGGATTATAGGCGTGCGCCACCGTGCTGGGCAGCACTTCTCTTTTTAACATGATGTAATACACATTTTTTAATAAACAAAATAACAGAAAATATAAATATATATATAATGAAATGAAAAATATTTAGCCACTTGTTCTGGAAGGAATCAGAAGTAACAGCTGAGTATCTTTGGAACACTTTTTCCACCAGTGCGTGGAGGTTGAACGCAGAGCCTCACGCATGCTAGGCAAGTGCTGTACCCGCACCCGCAGCCCCTATTCTATTTGTTATTTTGAGACAGGGTCTCACTAAGTTGTGCAGGCTGCCTCTGGCCTTGCACAATCATTCTCCCCGCTCAGCGTCCCAAGTCACTGGGATTACAGGCATGTGCTACGACACCCCGACACCCCACCGGAACCCATTTTCCCAGTGTATGTGAATACATATGCATACATTTCCATTTCCCCCCATTAATCGGGTTTTTCTAGAGGAGGCGGTGAGGAAGGTCCTCAGGCCTACAGGCCCCATGCAGCCCATGGCCTGCTGTCCCATGGGTTTCAGAATGAGAAGCCAGGCAAGGTCCCCAGCCTGTGCTTGTGAGCAGCCCCCACCCTGTGGTCTGTTCCAGGCAATTCCAATCTTGACCACAAGAGGGAGATGTTTGCCTATGAACGTGGGGCCAAAAGCCCAGTGGAAATGGCAGCCCAGTGGCCTACCTGCCCTTGGGGCTCCCAGGGCCCTCCTGGAGGGCAGGTGGGAACTAGCAACTCCATGGAGGCCGCCCCCTGTCTCTCTGGACTGTGTTACTCTTTGCTACAGGAAAGCCAAAAGGTGCACAGACCAAAGGACGATCATGTCAGACTTTGTGAACCATGAGTTTATTAGGGTTTTCTCACAGGAGCACAGGTGACTCGCTGACAGCTCCCTTCCAAGAGTTCCCTTGCTGTTGTCCCACCCTCTGCAAGCCTCTTTTCTTTTCTTTTCTTTCTTCCTCCCTTCCTCTTCTTTTTTCTTCTGCAAAACACCAAATCTATATTTAGGTCCACATATATGAATAGCGCACCTGCAGCCATAGCACTGTGGTGTCCAATCCTGTCAGATCTTGGAAGCTAAGCAGGGTCGGGCCAGGGTACTTGGATAGGAGACCTCCTGGGAACACCAGGTGCTGTAGCCTTGGGAGAAGGGCCTGCAACCTACTCCCAAAAAACAATCTGCCATTGAAAACCCTATGAATAGCAGAGAAGCGCTGACAGTAGTGTTTCACCTGTTGTACATAGGGTTGCTATGAGTTGGACACCTACTTGACGGCACCTAACAACAACAACATAATAACACAACTCTGTGCTTTTATATCATAAATAAAACAAGTAGTGACTACATTTAAACAAACCAAACTAAAATGAAATCGTAAAGAAAATCTAACAAATTACACCTTTATTATCCTTTATTTCTTTTTTGCAGTATTGGGGGTGTTGAACCAAGGGCCTCACCCATACTTTGCAAGTGTTCTGCCACCAAGCTGCACCCCAACCCCTTATTTATTTATTTATTTATTTATTTTATTGATTGATTTTTGCAGTACTAGGGGATTGAACCCAAGGCCTCACACAAAGTTTGCAAGTGCTTTATGGCTGAGCTGCACTCCTGACCCACCCACTTTTTATCTTTCATCTTGAGACAGGGTCTCACTAAGTCCTGCAAGCTGCCTCTGGCCTCAAACTTGCGATCCTCCTGCCCCAGCCTCTGGAGTAGCTGGGGTGACAGGCATGTGTGCCAGCTTACCCTTTATCACTTATAGACCCTAGCATCACCTGCAGCTCAGGCAGGCGGGGCTAATGACTGGCACCATAGGGGAGGGGCTTATAGGCTCTGGCCCGGAATTTAACAATCCTCCTGCCTCGGCCTCCTGCCTCTGGGATTATAGGCATGTGTCTTGGCATCAGGCAACCCTGGACTTCTTTCCACTGCCTTCCTGCTGCCCTGTCAACAGCCTATCTCCCTATATGCTTCTTTCTGGAAGGTTTTCCCCAGCAAAAAACCAGATGTCCCCTCTTCCTGGCAGTCTCCCTCAACTCCACCAGCCGGGTTATGTGATTCTCCCCTGTGCTTCCGTGGAGCCCAGTAGACCCCCTTCCAAAACACTTGGCACAATGGACTGCCTGCCTCCCTCCTAGAAAGGCAGTCCTGTGAGGGCAGGGCCGGGCCAGGCTTCTCTGCTCACCTCCCCAGCCAGCGCAGTGCCTGGTGCTCCCTGGGGCGCAGTAAAGATTTACTAACTGAATCCGGGAATGAGTGAGTGAAGTAATGAATGAGGGAGCGTTTCCCCGAGCTAGTCTACAGAAGCCGGTCCAGCCAGGTGCCGTGGGGCCCACCTGTGATTCCAACATTCGGGAGGCCGAGGCAGGAGGGTGGCGAGTTCCAGGCCAGCCTGGGCCTTCTCTTCTGCATGTGCGGCAACCCCACAAGGGGACCCCAAAGACCCAACCTACAGGACCGCGCCACCTGCCTGGAGCACGTTGGCGTTCCTTTCAGCCAGCCTCCCTGTCCAATTCCGCTGCAAAAAGTACAAGGGTCGGGAGGACCGCTTCCTAAATCTGCCCGCGGCTGCCCGCTCCACCGCGATTTTCTCCCGTGTGAGCATTTCGGGTCCCGAGCGCCCTGAGGCCCCCTCCTCGGTCTCCCCCTCCCCTGCGATCGGAGGGCCCCTGAGGCTTCTTCGTCATCTCTGCGGATCATCCGCCCCCTCTGCAGCCGGAACCTTCAGCCGATGAATAAGGGCTGATTTCTCCCCACTCCGTCCCCGCCCCCAATTCATTACATTCAAAAGCTTTTGCGAGTGAGCTAAGGGCTCAGGCTCCTCCGAGGCTGGGTGAGGGGGTGGTGGGGGTGGTGGGAGGGGGTGGGGGGGGTGGGGGGTGCCTTTGGAGCATCGCGCCGCTCATCCAGGATGTGCGTTTGCTCCCGACTGACGCTCTCAGGTGTGAGCTCTGACGCGTGTTCAAGTCCATTCCGCACTGCTTCCGCGCTTTTTCTCCTTTCTATTGCTCCCCGCCTCGATCTTTCTGGATCTTCCTGCATCGGTGGCCATTCATAGAGTCTCGCCGGGATGAATTACAGAGTGAATAGAAATTTTCTCTTATTCATAGCATCCAAGGAAGATTCTCTCGTGCTATGTGGATTCTCTGGTTTTCTGCCAGAACCCTGTCTGAATGTTTGGCCCCCAGCACAGAGCTAAAGTGGGGTCTTTCCCAGCACGAAGCCCCTCTAAACGCTGGGCTCTGAGGAGTAGCCATCCTCCCGGCAGGCTCCCCGGTTCTTTGACAGGAACAGTGAGCATCTGGGTTGATAGCATGTGCTCAGCCCTGGCCTCACGCTGTAATGACATGATGGGAAGTGTCACGGGCCTCCGTCTCAGAGACACAGGTCTCAGTAAGTGTGCACACGCTCCTGCCTCTGTCTCCTCTCACTGCAGCGGCGAGAGGAGAGGGAGAGAAGGTGGTGGGTGAACCTGTTATGCGCACGAGGAAGAGGTGTCACTTGTCCCAAGTGCCTGTGTCATGGCCTACTTAGTGGTGTGCATGGAGTGGATTTCCCCTTCTCTAATTCTGCCCTCCTTTCTTTCTTTCTCTTTCTCTTTTCTTTTCTTTTCTTTCTCTTTCTTTCTTTCTTTCTTTCTTTCTTTCTTTCTTTCTTGCAATGCTAGGAGTTGAACCCAGGGCCTTTGCACATGCCAGGCAAGTGCTCTACCACTGAGCTGTACCTTCAGACCTTGGTCTTTCGAGGCGGGGTCTTGCTATAGAGCCCAGGCTGGCCTCAAACTCACGATCCTGCTGCCTCAGCCCCCCGCCCCCATGCTAGAATTCCAGGTGTGCACCACCATGCATGGCTCTCTGCCGATCTCTCAAGCCTGTCCAAAGCCACCTCTTCCCCAAAGCCTTCCAGGGGCCCTGTGAGCCTGTGATTCAGCTGCCCCGCCTCTCGGTGAGACTTCAATGCCCGTGAAGGCTGTTCAAGCCTTGGGTCATGCTCCTGTGCCCTGTGATCTATTTACGTCTTTTCTTCTCCAACAGATCTAAAGCTCTTTGAAGAAGACCCACGTGATATCACTGGATGCTCCCGGGCACTTCAGGGCCTGTGACATTGAGGGATATGGTGTGGCTTTCCCCTGTCTGTGGCCAGGGACCCTGCAGGCTAAGCCTGTGAGTCTGAGTGAAGACTTAGCCTGCCTCTTCCGAGACCGCCATCCATTGCTCCCTTCAAGGTCACCCAGGGAGGAAGGTGACCTGCTCTCTCCGTTTTTTATCCTCCCCACTTCTGCTGCCAGGCACATTCGCCCTGAAGAACTGAAGAAGAACCGTAAGGGGGCAGATGCATGGTCCCCGCCACCTCAGCTCTGGCCAGCAGATGTCGCTAGTTGCCCCGCACTGGATCGCGTCCCCAGAGCGACCTTGGGGAGAGTAGGGCAGGGAACAGTCCTGGCGGAGCTGTCGCTTCTCGGCACCCTGGTTTTGTAAGACGGGCTTGGGGACCGGCCTTGATGTGAACCTGAGCTCCTGGGGGGGACCTCCTGTGTCTTAGGCCTGTCTCTGCTCCGAGCCTCGCTCAGCACCTGGCATTCACAGAGTGTCTACCGAATGAATAAGTGCTCCATAGTTATTTACCAGGCTGGGATTTAGCTCAGTGGGTAGAGCGCTGCGCTGCAGTCTCTGAGGTCCCAAGTTCAATTCCCAGCCCCGCAAAAATGGGAGAAGGACCTGGTAATCCACTCCCAAGGCAATCTTGAAACAGTCAGCCATTGAAAACCCTATGAGGGAGGATCACTATGAGTTGGAATCCGACTTGACAGCACCTAACAACAACAACAACAGTTATTTACCAGGCAGCCAGGGAGCTCAGTGGAGGCAAACAAGGAAAGCAGAGGTGAATGATAGGAGTGAACTGGCCCCCACCGAAGCCCCTGGCATATGGCTGAGTTCTGGGTGCCACAGCAAGGACAGGAAAGGCCCCTTCCCTTTTGTTGTTTGTAAAATCTGTTCTCTGTCCTGAAAAAAGGGGGGGGGGGTAGACAAATGCTATATCTAAATCCGGGGTTTTATATCACCTCGGAGCTTTCTTATAACTTGCCTTGTTGTGTGTGTGTGGTGCTGGGGGGTGAACCCAGGGCCTCAGACTCGCTGAACCACTGAGCTACACCCCAGTCCATTCATTTCACTTTTTATTTTGAGACAAAGTTTCAGTAAATTACACAGGCTGCCTCTGGTCTCGAACTCACGACCCTCCTGCCTCTGCCTTCCAAGTTGGGATTGGAGGCGTGAGCCACCACTCTCGGCTTTCTTCTGAGTTTCTGTAAAAGCAAGGAGGTTAAAGCTGTTCTGGGTGGGGACGGTGAGAGCTGGTTCTTGATGTTGGCAACTGCATTTCCCAGGAAGCCAGGAGGACTTCCACCCAGCTGAACCTTTGGCTTGGTGAGCATGTTAGTAGGTCATCAGGTGTCAAAGAATGGCGGAAGAGAGTGCCCAGCCAGCTGCCTTTTTGCGGGCTTAGCAGAGGCCACAGGCTCCCCTGCTATCTTTGGGCCATGGGAGTCAGCCCAGTGCTGGAAGTTTATGGCTGGCATGCCACTTATAGTGAGTTTCCAGAATGTTCTCTCTAGTCATTCCGGCAATGCCTGTCCCAAGTCTCACTGAAGATGAAATCGCTAAGACAGGTAGAGGAGATGGAGGTGAGTCATCGAGTGAAGGTTGTTGGAGTGGCAGAGTCTAGGGGTGACCCTGAGCCAGGCCCCTCAAAGCAGGTGCGAGGCTAACGGGAAGTGGCTGAAGAAACCAGTTCTACATGACAGGCTGTAGGACAGATGCCGCCTGCTAAGCTGGGTGTGGTGGCACCTGGCTGTAATCCCAGCCCTCGGGAAGCTGAGGTGGGAGGACTGACGTGAGGTCGAGGCCAGCCTGGGCTATGGAGCGAGGTCCAGGCCAGCCTGGGCTACCCTGGGAGACTTTGTCTGCATTCCCCATCCTCCACTTCCCACCCCGGGGACACAGGTCAAGTGCCCGTGTGCAGTAGCCAGGCAAGCACCGCAATGTCTCCATCGACTTCCCCTGGCTGGGTCCCGGACCCGCAAGTGAGTGACTATAACAATAACAGTTGCCAGGGGTGGTGGCGCATGCCTGTAATCCCTGCGGCTGGGAAGGCAGAAGCAGGAGGATCGCAAGTTCGAGACCAGAGGCAGTCTGTGTAACTTAGCAAGACCCTGTCTCAAAAAGTAAAAAAAAAATGGGCTGGGGGTTCAGTTCAGTGGTCCAGCACTTGCAGAGCATGCAAGTGCAAGGCCCTGGGTTCAACCCCCAGTAGCGCCAAAAAAACAGTCACTGGCCTACATTCGGCGCTGACTCTGCCAGCGTGTCAGATGGAGCATCTCATTTAATCTTCCCAGCATCCCTTTGGAATAAGTTGTAAGTGAGGGCAGTGAGTCATAGATTAAATTGCTTGCTCAAGGTGGTGTAACCGTTAGTAGAGGAGGCAGGATTCAAGCCCAGGTCTGGCCAGCACCAGTGCCGTTCCAAGTCCTGGTCTTTCCATTGCAGGATTTTTAATTCCACTTGCTAGAATAATTGGCCCTCTTCTGGTCCGGGCTGTCTGGCCATCTGGGAACAGTACGACTTCCGCAATCTGTTCACACAAAGGTTTCCAGAAAACCAAGTCTAGGAGGTGCTCAGCACTCCCATCCCTAGGAAAGCCATGTTTATGAGAGACACTGGCCGCCCATCAGCTGACACTGGAGTTTCCGCTCTGGGAAGCTGGGAATTCTTGAGTCAGGGCAGACTCAAGAACCAGTTGGTTTTTCTCTCGAGTCTGTAAGTCAGGACTTCCGGTTTATTCCTGCTCTGTTGTGAGACCTGCACTGGAGTGGCTGGAATGGCTGGAGATGGCAGGGGTGGTCGGACCGGGGCTCTGAGTCTGGGGCCTTGGTTCTGTCTGCCAGCCAGATTCCTCCACTCCTCTCCTGATGGCGTCCTCTGGGGCTGAGGTGACCAAAGTGGCTTTTGCCCTCCCATTCCTGGTGCCTCCACCTTCTCCCATGTGGCTCCTCCCCAGGCGAGGAGCGTCATCTTCTTACATTGTCCAGGCCCTCAGGACCCACTGTCTATATTCCTCTCCACTGCACTCCACTCTACCTATTCTACCTCCAGCCCCTGCCGCCCTTGCTGCCTGGGTGGTGATGTTGTACCGTGAGACACTGCCTCTGTGCATGCATAGAGGTCATCGGGCCAGCATGTGATACAGACTGGCCAGCGACTTCTGAAGTCACCTGGCTCAAAAAAAAAAAAAAAAGTAAAGAAAGCCAGTCAGACCCATCAGATTCCCCTAGACAGTTTAGACAGTGTGTGACAAGATGTCGTGAGGGCAAGCAGGCAGGGCCTGGCAGGACCAAAGAAAGAGAAAGTTCTAGTGAAGAAAAATAGAAGAAGCAAGGCCATGGAGAAAATCCACTCATCATCGAGGGGGAAATAAGCCTGGTTTTGGCAACAAGATGAAGTTAGGAATGTCCAGAGCAGAGCTTTGGGCTTCATGGAAGGCAGAGAGGAACCAGGGCCAGTGCTGCCCTACTGTCACATAGATGCACTGTGTGTCACTGTAGAAAAATTCTTGTCACCCTTGCTGTCCATTGGCTTAGAAGTGGGCACCTTAGTTTTGTCAGTAAACTTACGGGGAAATAGCTGGGACTATCCTGAGTCCACAAGGCAACAAGACGAAGGGGGAAAGCTAGCTAAGGATGACAAGAAAGCAGGCAGAAGGTACTCGTGTCCTTGATGACATTCTTGAGCCACTGTACCTATCCTGGAACCATATACTTTCAGCCTTATTGCTTTTTGTTGTTGTTAGGTGCCGTTGAGTAGGGTCTGACTCATAGCAACCCTGTGTACAACAGAATAACACACCCCCTCGTGCTGTGCCATGCCTGGCACTGTCGGTGCTTCTCTGCTGTTCTTACAGTTTTTGATGGCTAATTGCTTTGGGATAGCTTTGGGAGTGGGCTGCCAGGTCCTTCTCCTGTTTTTGCAGTCCTGGTGATCAAACCCAGAGCCTCAGAGAGTGCATAACAGCACTCTACCAACTGAGCTAAATGTCTTTATTTTCTAAGCAAGTTTCTGCTACTTGCAGCCTAAAACAGTCCTAATCTCTTCTCAAAATTCCCTATTATCCACCCCTTCGTGCCAAGGATCTTACTATAGCTCCAAATGGAAAACCAACCTAAGGGTTGACATAAGAAATCCTGCTCCTACAATAAGAAATTAACATGAGAAGTTGCCACAGCCTTCAGAGCAATCCCAGTGCTTGGTCCCAACCCTTGGAGCCCATAGGATTCAAAGAAAGAAAGGAAAATATTCAGAAAATTCCCAGGTGCATGAGCATGAGTCATCTAATATGGCGTTCAGTGATGAATTTTAGGAAAAGCCAATTCAGAAGGGGTTTAATGCTTGGGATCCAGGCCTAAGCAAGGGCCAGAAAGTCATGGAAGGTGTAAGAAGTTGGGTGGAACAAATGGTAGGTGGGTTGGATGGATTGTAGAGAGAGATGCCAGTGTCCACAGTGGGTTGTTTTGAGCTCTCGATACTAGCTGGGAGAAGTTTATGGCAGCTGGAACTGGGGTGAGCGTAGGCCCTACTCTTCCAGCCAACCTCAGTGGTGTTTTATATCCTCTCAGGCATTGTTGTTGTGTTGTTGTTGTTGTTAGGTGCCGTCGAGTCATGTCCAACTCATAGCGACCCTCATAGGGTTTTCAATGGCTGATTGTTTCAGGATTGCCTTGAATTATGGCCCTCTAGTGCCATTCCCTGGGCATGGGAACGCCCCATTGTCCTCACTCCTTTTCTCCATCTTTCCCTTTCTTCCTCTAGTTTCTGTTTTCTCTAAGCAAAAGCAGCAACCAGAATGTACCAGACCTAAGTCCCTTTAGTGCAATTAAGACAGTGGGAGGCAGGGCTGTGTCCTGGGAGATACCTCAGGCTTGTAGGGAGAGGAGTTAGGCCAGGAAGGCCAGTGGTCCATTGCTGAGGACTGGAGAAAGCTTCTTCCAGTCCGGCTTGCTTGTTGTTTTATGTTTCTTCGATACAAAGAAATGGGCCAAGTGCTTCCCTTAGAAAACGGGAAGCTGAACTCAAGCCCTTGCCTTTCCTTTTTGAAACTCTTCTCTAAACTATGAAGCAAAGATGACACCGGCACCTCACCAATATACCTCACAGATACAGATTACCCCGTTACGTTCAGCCGTGGAGAGAAGTTGCGCACCCCGTTTCCCATCTTGGAATAATCTCCAGCAGCGGAAAGAAGGGGCCCAGTGAAGTTCATCAAATCCAAGGAGGCCCAGCCACAGATGGGTGGCACGGATATTAGGAGTCATGACCATCACATGTGGCCACTCAGCCCGGCCCCTTTCAATGCAGTCTCACGTGCCCTACATACTGTATGGAGATCTGCCCCCAAGACCAAAGTCAGTGCAACTCATGTTCGCCTACTTTCATTCATTCAAAGGAAACGTACTGGGTACTCTAGCATTCCTCTCCACTGCCCTCCACTCTACCTATTCTACCTCCAGCCCATGCCGCCCTTGCTGCCGGGGTGGGGGTGATGTACCGTGAGACCCTACTTCTGTGCGTGCATAGAGGTCATCGGGCCAGCATGCAATACAGTTCACCCTAGCAGGGTGAACTGAAGCTTATAAAAAGGAATAAAGAAGATAACCCTAGAGACATAATGAAATCCTATGATTATCATAGGTCCATTGGGAATGGAAGAAGCAAAAAGAGTTTAAACCTTTGCCTTGGGATAGGAATGACGCTGTAGCATGACACCAAATAAACCCTGAGTTCCCCTGAAAGGGTCCTTGTGTGACTAAGGCCTCTCTGGAGTCTGACAGAGAAGCACTGGAGGCTTTTCCCCAGCCCTCCTCATCAAGCTTTTTCTCCAGTCTGAAATAGGCTGATGACGGACTAGCAACTCCCCCACAGTCTTTACCGAGTGCCTTTCCATCCTGTGCATTTTCCGCTGATGAGAAGCTCTGAGCAATCCCCGGGTGATTTGCCGTGCTGATTTGCCGTGCTGATTGTGCCCCTCCCAGCCTGCCCTCCAGGCTGAGCGACCTCAGGCCCCGTGCGCTCCACGCTCGCCCTCCATGGCTTCCCACGGTCATTATATGAGACCTGTTTAAGCTCGCTGCCACAAGATCCCAGATGTCTAATGAGCTCTGAGCGCCATCCAAAGGGGTTCTCTGTGTCCATTGCGTCCATTTGGTTTTTCTCCGGTGTGAATTCTCTGACGCTGAGTGAGCCTTGCTTTCCTCAAAGCCGTGGCACGTTTATTGCATCTGTGGGGTTTCTGTGGCACGTGCGGTGGCCAGAGTGTGCTGGGAAGGCCACAGATGTCTCCCACATCCCCAGGGTGTCTTCCCCCCCAGGTGACTGCCACAATGTTGAACAGGATGGGAGCCCCAGGGGAAACCGCCCATATTTACAACCAAAGATCTTCTCACCAACATGAATACCGCAATCGGGAATCAATTCAGAGTCCTGACCCAAGACTTGGCCACACATATCTGCTCTGGGGTTCATGTCACTTATAAAAACTAACTTTTATTCCACGTTCACCGCATGCTGATGGGGTCCGTCAGGGGGTCTAGTGTGTCTCCTATTCCCAGACCTCTCCAACCACAGGGAGTGGCCAGCACCCCAGGAAGACCCCTCTTCAGAACCATCCTGGCCCCCACTGCTGCAGAAAGCGCCCACTTTCCTGCCAGCTCAGTGCCCTTGAACCAAGTCTTAAAATACAAAATTGCAGGGAATGCAATGTCAACTACTCTGCTGTTGTTTTGTTGTTGTTGTTTTGGGTGAGGGTTCTTTCTTTTCCTTTCTCCTTTTCTCTCTTTTTCTCTTTCTCTTCTTTCTTACTTTCTCTCTCTTTTTCTCTCTGTCTCTTTCTCTTCTTACTTTCTCTTTCTCTCTGTCTCTTTTCTTTCTTTCTCTTTCTGTCTTTCTTTCTCTGTCTTTCCTTCCTTTCTTCCTCCCTTTTTTCTTTTTTCTTTCTCTTTTTCTCTCTCTCTTTCTCTCCTTCCTTTCTTCCTCCCTTTTTTTTTCTTTCTCTTTTTCTCTCTCTCTTTCTCTCCTTCCTTTCTTCCTCCCTTTTTTCTTTTTTCTTTCTCTTTCTCTCTCTCTCTCTCTCTCTCTTTCTCTCCTCCCTTTCTTCCTCCCTTTTTTCTTTCTTTTCTTTCTTCTCTTTCTTGTTTTAGCAGGGTCTTGTTAGCCAGCCCAGGCTGCCTTGGAACTTGTGATCCGCCTACCTCAGCCTCCCAAGTGCTGGAGTTACAGGCAGGCACCACCATGCCCAGCTTATGAGCCACCTCTCTTTCAGACAGGAAAATTTCTTGGGCTGAGAATGAAAGATTTGGGTAAAAAGATTAAAGGTAATAATGACATTGGGCACATCTATGAAACGATGGCTAAGACTGCTAGTTACTTAGTTCTTTCTGTCTTTCTCTTTGTTAACAAACCCAATTTTAGTCACAGTGAGAATGTGCCGATTAAAACTACCTTCTTGGTAACGGGGAGGGCACACAGAGGGTTGCAAGGGGGCTATTAGATCCGGGTTCTTTCTTTTCTTCCCTTCCTTCCTTTCTTTCTTTCCCTCCTTTCTCTCTCTCTTTCTTTCTTTCTTTCTTTCTTTCTTTCTTTCTTTCTTTCTTTCTCTGTCCTGGGAGTTGAACCCAGGGCCTCACTCATGTTAGGCAGGCGCTCTGCCACTGTGCTACACCCCGAGCCCTTTGTAAACTTTTTTACCTTGAGGCAGGGTCTCGCTAAGTTGCCCAGGCTGCCTCTGTCCTGGAACCCACGATCCTCCTGCCTCAGCCTCCCAAGTCGCTGGGATCATAGGCAACGCCAAGGTCCCTGGCCACGTGCTCTGCTCCTTGATCCGGATATGGGTCACAAGGATGTGCTCACCTTGCGAAAATCCATCTGATTGTATATTTATGATTTGTGTACTTTTTTTTTCCTTTGCGTTACTGGGGGTTGAACCCTGGGCTTTGCCCTTGCATGCTCTGCAAGTGCTAGACCACTGAGCTGCACCCCCAGCCCATTTTTTTACTTTTTGAGACACAAAAAGACTTGTCCCTTGTCTTTGAGATTGTGTGAGTTTGTGTGTGCATTTTGTAAAACCGATCTGCGATTCCTACCCTTTTATGTTATGGTTTCTGAATTTTATGTAATGTTTGTATTTTTCCAGTTCAGAATTGTTAAAAATGTTAGATTTTTTAGATACATGGCCTCCATCTGTCATCCAGGCTAGCCTCTAACTAGTGGCCTCCGGGGATCCTCCTGCCTCAGGCTCCCGAGTAGCTAAGACTACAGACACAGGGCGCTGAGTCCAGCGTTTTAACCTTTTTTTAAACAGTACTTTTATTATTCCATTGTTATGGTTAAGTCTTGGATCCAAGTGGAATAAGAATTAACTTTCCCCCTCCCATTATGATTAACCAATTGTTCCAACACCTGCTAGTGACTCTCTTTACCCAACTATTTTGAAATGCTACCTCTATTGTTAAATTCCTATTTAAATTTGAATTCCTATTGTTAAATTCCTATTAAGTTCTTTTTCAAGAATCTGTGGAGACCTCCTCCAGTACCTAATTATTTTAATTATTTTACTTTATAATTTGCTTTTAATATAAGATTAGTCTCTTCCTTACTTTTCCTTTTCAAAATTCTCACATTGAAAAAAAAAAAGGCATGTAAGTTGGAGTTGGTGAGAGTCACTCAAAGAATGAAAAGACCAGCTGGGTGCAGTGGTGCACGCCTGTAATTCTGGCGACTTGGGAGGCTGAGGCAGGAGGATCGCAAGTTTGAGGCCAGAGGCAGCCTGCACAACTTAGCAAGATCCTGTCTCAAAATAAGAAATGAAAAAGGGGCTGAGAGTGTGGCTCCGTCATGGGGCATTTGCCTAACATGAGTGAGGCCCTGGGTTCAACTCCCACAGTACTGACAGTAATAATAATAACAATAATATCTTAGAGTTAGAGAAACGTTAACTGTGGCTGGTTGTCTACATGGACAAGACGTTAGAAAAAGTGAAAAAGGATGAAAGGAAAATAACGTAATCATAGAATACTGTGTTCACTGTGATGTCAGGGATTACGCAAAAGTTCCTTAATACAGCTGACATTTTAATAATGTCCTATTTTAAACAGTCATCCTATTGCTCTACGATGTATTCCTGGAATCTTTTTGTAAAAAGTCATATTCTCTTTTAATAATTACTCATCTCCAGAAATAGCATCAAACAAATTCCAATTCCAATAATTACACAATAAAAGAGAAACCTTATGCTTTCAAGTCCTATTGTTGTAGTTATGTATCATTGAGTCAGGCCCGACTCACAGTGACCTGATGTCCACAGAATGAAACACTCCCCCACACTGTGCCATGCCCGGAACTATATCAGTGCTTCTTTGCTATTCATGGGATTTTGGTGGCTGATTGTTTCAGGATATGTGTGAAGACTGCTGACTTGCCTGGCCTCAGCGTACCATGGCACAAAGGGCAAGCTGTTGTCCCAGGCTATACTGTCTAAAAATAGCCCTGGGAGCAAAGGCAAGCGTGACCGGGAGATTATGCTTCCTTTTTTGGAATTCAGCCGACTCGTGAGGGAATTATGTGTAAGACCCAGGTTTCTTTTTAAAATAAACTTTCAAAGGAAAACAGAAACGCTCCCTTCTCTTTCATCAGATAAATTTTCCCGAGACACACAAAGGATTCAGAATAATTTCACTGATCTAACAGCTGTGCATAATTTTAGGTTTTCCATAAAAATGACTATTATAGGAGTACATAAAGGCCTCGTTAGGACAACCATTTTGAGTGCATGAAAGTATTAAGAGAACTAATCTTTTGAATCATGCCTTCTTATTCATCTTTTCTTTGCTGCGTAAATGTTCCACATTGGTCGAATGAACATAAAAGTGACATATTTGCTAGAATATGGGCTCAGGAGAAAATTACTTCCTCCAATAAGTCAGAATTTGCTAGGGCAAAACAAATGTAAAAGCAGAAAAGTATGTGGGCCACACAGTGACTTCCTTCCAAAGAAGGGAAAGGGACATTAAGAGCGACCCCACTGGAGAGGCCAGGGCTGCATAGTGAAACCTTGTCTCAAAAAAAAAAAAAAAGAAAAGAAAAAAGAAAAAGAAAGAAAGAAAGAAAAAAAAAAAAAGATTCTGACATTCATGTCCTTGGAGTCCCAAGATCAAAAGAATATGTTGTTAGGTGCTGTCGAGTCGGTGTCTGACTCATAGTGACCCTGCATACAACACGTGAAACAGTATTGTCAGTACTTCTCTGTTACTCATAGGGTTTTCAATGGCAGATTGACTTTTGGGAGTGGGTTGCCGGGTCCTTCTCCCAAGCCTACAGCACCTGGTGTTTCCAGGAGGTCTCCCATCCAAGGACTAACCATGGCTGACCCTGCTTATCTTCTGAGATCCGATGGGATCGGATGCCACAGTTGTACAGCTTTAGTCCAAAAGAATATAGGACTGAAAATTATTCCAAGAAATAATTGTTGAAATTTCCTCAAGTTTGCCAGCAAACAAAACCCCACAGATTCAATAAATGCAAGAAATGCACACCCAAGATGCTCATATTCAAACTTGTGAAAATTAGACTAAAGACAAAAAGTCTTGAAATCAGCTATGATGTTTCTTAAAGCAATGCCTCGCCTAACGGTACTATTTAGATAATGGCAGATATCTCACCAAAACCCATGAAAGCCAGAAATAAATGGCACAATGCTTTTCAAGTACAGAAAGAAAAGATTTGTCAACCCAGAAACCTATACCCAGCAAAAATATCCTTTAAGAACAAAGGGAAAATCAAGACAGTCTTCAATGACGGGGAATTTTTAAAATGTGCTACCAGCAAATCTACCGTAACGTAATGGCTAGAGAAAATTCTCCACAGTGAAAGGAAATGATAACAGTAGGAAACCGGAAACATCAGGAATAAAGAAAGAACGACAATGGTACACGTACGGGGAAACCCAATAGACTATCATCCTCTTCAGTTTTAAACATTATGTTTGAAGCCAGACATAGTGACCCATGCTTGTAATCCCAGCACTCCAGAGGCTGATGGAGGTAGACCACGTGCCTAGCACGTGTGAGGCCCTGAGTCCAACCTCCCAGTACTGGGGAAAAAAGTCCTTCTTACTAAATTACTTCATGGGTCAAAGTCATTGTCTCAAGGGAAATTTCAAAATCACATTGGACTGAATGAAACCGGAAATACAGCATATCAAGGTTTGTGGGCAGGCAAAGCAGTCAGAAAATAAGTTATAGCATAAAATGTTGACAGAAAAATCTCAATTCAATCTGTTATGCTCCCACCATAAGAAACTAGAAAGAAAGAAAAGCAACATAAGCCCAAAACAAACATAAGGAAGGAAATCATAAAAATCAAAATAAAAATCAATGAATATAGATCAGTGGTAGAGGGCTTGCATGGGGAGCATGAGTCCCTGGGGTCAATGCCCAGCCCAAAGAGAGAGAGAGAGAGAGAGAGAGAGAGAGAGAGTCAAAGAGAAGAGAAAGAGAGAGAGAAAGAGAGAGAGAGAGAGCGAAAGTAGATCAATGGGAAGAAAGATGATTCTCTTTGCAACATGAATAAAACTGATAAATCTGTAGCAAGACACAAATTACCAATATCTAGAATAACTTCAGTTAGCACTTCAGATTCTGCACATCTAAAAAGGATAATAAAGAAATAATGATAAGAGTTGGGTGCGGTGGCACACGCCTGTAATCCCAGCAGCTCGGGAGGTGGAAGCAGGAGGATCGCAAGTTCTAGACCAGAGGCAGTCTGTGTAATTTAGCAAATTTGTTTTAAAAACTGAAAAAAATGGGCTGGGGCTGCTGCTCAGTGGTCCAGCACTTGCAAAGCATGCAAGCACGAGGTTCTGGATTCAACCTCTAGTACCACAAAAAAAATTAAAATTTAAATTTAAAAAATTTCTTCCTAGCTAGGCATGGGGGTGCTGGCCTGTGATCCCAGCAATTTGAGAGGCTGAGGCAGGAGGATCAAGCATTTGAGGCTGGAGGCAGCCCGTGTAGCTTAGTGAGACCCTGACTCAAAATAAAAAATAAAAATATGGGCGGGTGGGGGTGGTGCAGCCAAGTGGTTGGACCCTTGGAAAGTATGTGCAAGGCTCTGGGGTATCTTTTAGACCAAGTACTACAAAAAAAAAGAAAGTAGGAAAGAAGGAAAAAAGGAAAGAAAGAAAGGAAGAAAGGAAGGAAGGAGAAGGAAAGGAAAGGAAAAGAAAGGAAAGAAGAGAAAAAGAAAAAGAAAAAGCACATTAAACCTCTACCCACATAATTTCAATATCTTGGATGAACTGGACCAATTCCTTGAAGACCATAAAACTTACTCAATATGAAAATTGAGTTACTCAATTTGATTTACTCAATATGAAATTACTCAGTATGAAATATTTACTTAATATGAAACAGGTCATCTGAAAAGCAACTATTTTAAAAACTGAATTCCGATTTTTTTAAGTCAACTTTTGGTCTCAGTCTGCACACCCCGCAGCTAGCGTGGTGATTCACTAGATGACGCCCCCTGACTCCACATAAAGCTGTATTCTAGGCTAAGATTGGTGCCGCAAAAGGACACAATACAGAAACAGCAGGAAAAAGATATAAATAGATGAAGGGCAGAGGGGTCAAGTGCACAGTCTCTCGTCCTCTCTGCGGGAGCAGTACAGACACATCTTTGCCAGGAGCAAACCGTGGGGACACGTGTGAGATGTCCTTGTCCAGGAAAGCTCACGTGAGGCCTCAAGTTGAAATTCTTACCAAGAGTTGGTGACACACTGGCTATGTGACAACATAGTCCTGAATGAAGCACCAAGTGGGCTTCATGAGTTTTTATGCCTACTTTAAACATGCTGTGTTAGCTTTCCGGTGCTGTGACAAAATGCCTTAGATAATCAACTTGACGGGGAAAGGTTTATTTTGGCTCATGGTTTCAGAGGGTCTACCCCATGGTCCCTTGGTCCCTTGGTCCCTTTGGACCTCTGGCAAAGCAGAACACCATGACATGGAGTGCATGGGAGAGAGAAGCTGCCCATTTCATGGTGGCCAAGAAGCAGAGAGGCCTGCAGCCATAGCCCTGTGGCATCCAATCCCGTCAGATCTTGGAAGCTAAGCAGGGTTGGGCCTGGTTAGTCCTTGGATGGGAGACCACCTACGAATACTAGGTGCTGTAGGCTTGGGAAAAGGACTGAGCAACCCGCTCCCAAAAATCAATCAGCCACTGAAAACCCTATGAACAGCAGAGAATCACTGACAATAGTGTTTCACCTGTTGCATGCAGGGTTGCTATGAGTAGGATACCAACTCAATGGCACCTAACAACAACAAGCAGAGAGAGAGAATGCAGGGGGATAAGATATATTCCTCCAGGGAACACCACCAGTAACAAACTTCCTCTCACTAAGGCTCACTGCCTAAAGGTTCCACCACCCCCAATATTGCCTTCAACACAGGAGTCTTTGGCGGACATTCCAGATACAAACTCTAATTCATGTCAAATGCCTGGTTGATCTTGACCAACTGGTGTAGGCACAGAGAATAATATCTTAGCCAGTTATTATTTTTGTTAGGTGCCGTTGAGTTGGGTCCGACTCATAGTAACCTGATGCAAAACAGAATGAAACATTCCCTGACACTGTGCCATGCCCACCACTATTGTCCATGCTTCTCTGCTATTCATGGGTTTTCGATAGCTGGTCATTTCAGGAGTGGGTTGCCGGGTCCTTCTCCCAAGCCTGCAGCACCTGGTGTTCCCAGGCGGTCTCCCATCCAAGGACTAACCAGGCCCAACTCTGCTTAGCTTCTGAAATCAGATGGGAACAGATGCCAGGGTGGTACAGCTGTAGATATCTCAGCCAGCAGCCATGGGAATATTCCAGGGATTTCGTCCTCAGAATGTGACCAAGGATCATCACCATGGCTACAGTAATCAGCGAGAACTGGGTGAAACAGACCTGCCGCGTTAATATTTTCCTCACATGCTCAGAAAGGAAATCTTCAGACATAGATAGTGTCCCTGGAGAATTTCACCTATATTTAAAGAAATATCAAGGGTTGGGGCATGGCAGCCCAAGCCTGTAATCCCAGCACCCGGGAGGCTTAGAAGGGAGGATCGCAAGTTCCAGGCCAGTCTGGGCTGATGTGAGTCCAATCTCAAAAAGAAAAAACCTAGCTGTGCATGGTGGCACACACCTGTAATCCCAGTGGCTTGGGAGGCAGAGGCAGGAGGATCGCAAATTTGAGACCAGAGGCAGTCTGTGTTATTTAGTGAGACCCTGTCTCAAAAAAGTAAAAAAAAAAAAAAAAGGGCTGGGGGTGCAGCTCAGTGATCCAGCACTTGCAAAGCATGCAAACGCAAAACCCTGGGTTCAACCCCCAGTACCACAAAAAAATAAATAAATAAAAGAAAAAAGAAAAAACCTAAGAAGATCCAACCCAAATGTTGGGAGTGGGTTGCCGGGTCCTTCTCCCAAGTTCAAGATCAAGGTGATTTATGTATTTATTTATTTATTTATTTGGTTTTTTGAGACAGGGTCTTGCCATAGAGCCCTAGCACAGGCTGGTCTGGACCTGACTGTGGAGGCCAGGCTGGCCTCAGTCCCTCAGTCCTCCTCCCTCAGCTTCCTGAGTGCTAGGACTACAGGCCTGTGACCCTACCCCCAGCTTCAAGGTCAAGGTCTTGGGCGGTTGGTTCCTCCTGAAGCCTCCTTGGGCTGTAGGCAGCCGCCTGTCTTCTCCCTGTGTCTTCCTGTGGCCTCGCCCTCGTGTGTATCTGTGTCCTGATCTCTTCTTTGTATAGGGACCCCAGTCTTATTATAGGCGCAGTCTGATGACCTAATTTCAATTTAACTTCCTGTTTAAAGACCCTACCTCCAAGCCGGGCTGGGATTTAGCTCAGTTGCTAGAGTGCCGCTCTGCAGTCTCTGAGGTCCCGAGTTTGATTCCCAGTACCATAAAAGTGGGAGAAGGAGGTGGCAATCCATTCCCGAGGCAATCCCGAAAACAGCCATTGAAAACCCTCTGAGGGTGGCTATGAGTTGGACAAAACTCAACAGCACCTAACAACAACAACCTCCAAGCCATGCCCACGGCATACACCTGTCATCCTAGCACTTGGGAGGCTGAGGAAGGCAGATCGTGAGTTCAAGGCCAGCCTGGGCTGCGTAGTGAGACCCTGTCTCAAAATACTACTACTACTACTACTACTACTACTACTACTACTACTGGCGGGCTGGGATTTAGCTCAGTTGGTAGAGCGCCACTCTGCAGTCTCTGAGGTCCCAAGTTCAATTCCCAGCACCGCAAAAATGGGAGAAGGGCCTGGCAATCCACTCCCAAGACAATCCCGAAACAGTCAGCCATTGAAAACCCTATGAGGGTCGCTATGAGTTGGATACCGACTCAACGGCACCTAACAACAACAACTACTTCTACTACTACTACTTTATCTCCAAATATAGTCTATTTTTTTTTTTTTTTTTTTTTTTTTGGTGGTACTGGCGGTTGAACTCAGGGCCCCTCACATGCTTTGCAAGTGCTGGACCAGTGAGCTGCACCCCTGGCCCTTTTTTTTTTTTTTTTTTTTTTTAACTGTTTGAGACAGGGTCTTGCTAAGTTACACAGACTGCCTCTGGTCTCGAACTTGCGATCCTCCAGCCTCCGCCTCCCAGGTGCTGGGATTACAGGCATGTGCCACTGTGCCCGGCTTTCCAAATATAGTCTATTCTAAGATTCTGGAGTCAGGTCTTCAATATATGAATTTTAGGGCAGGGGGAGAGACATCCTTCAGCCCATAGCTTTTATAAAGTGCAGGCTTTTTTTGTTCCATGTTGAACAAAAGCCTTCCAAAAATATAAAAACTTATCTAAGTAAGAAACGTCTTCACAATTTTCCACTGCTTTCATCCTATCTCAGCTGGGAAATCAATGAAAGCCGCAGCATTTTAAAAATACCGTAAGGATTGTGACATTGAAGACGCTTCTCAGATTCGCCCAGCGTGATGCGATCTGATTTCTCGGAGGAAGCAGCCCGAGCTCTGCGTCACAGCTGGCCTTCTGGAACATTCTCTGCAGCGTCTGAGCACTTGCAAGGGGTAGGAGGGGCTGTCTTTTATATACTGGGACATCTTGAGTAATCCAGCTGTAACATCGTTCCTCCGCGTGAATCACTGAGCTACCTGACTTCTTCCCAAAAGCAGGTGGTTTGGCATCCAAATGACTTTGCTATAAAGTTGCTCTGAAGTTGTGCGTGGTGGCACGCGCCTGTAATCCCAGCACTCTGGAGGCTGACACAGGGGGATCAGCGTGAATTCAAGGCCAGCCTGGGCTACACAGTGAGACGCTGTTTCAAAAAATAAAAATAAAGGGCCGGGCGCGGTGGCGCACGCCTGTAATCCCAGCGGCTCAGGAGGCAGAGGCAAGAGGATCGCAAGTTCGAGACCAGAGGCAGTCTGTGTAATTTAGCGAGACCCTGTCTCAAAAAGTAAAAAAAAAAAATGGGCTGGGGGTGCAGCTCAGTGGTCCAGCACTTGCAGAGCATGCAGGCGCGAGGCCCTGGGTACAACCCCCAGTACCGCAAAAAAAATAATAAATAAATAATAAAATAAAATAAATAAATAAAAATAAATAAAAATAAAAAGATTTTAGCTCCAGCATGAACTGAATGCCTGCAGCCATAGCCCTGTGGCATCCGATCCCGTCAGATCTTGGAAGCTAAGCGGGGTCGGGCCTGGTTAGTCCTTGGATGGGAGACCGCCTAGGAACCCCAGGCGCTGTAGGCTTGGGAGAAGGACCCAGCAACCCACTCCCAAAAATCAATCCGCCATTGAAAAGCCTGTGAACAGCAGAGAAGCACTGACAATAGTGTTTTGCCTGTTGTATGTAGGGTCGCTATGAGTCGGATACCAACTCGATGGCACCTAACAACAACAACAACAACAACAACAACAACATGAAGCAGATGCTGTTGATCGTGTTCTGAATGATGCTAAATAGGGTTTCTTTTCTAGAGAAACAGTTTGCTGTACAATAATCATGGGTTTCGGACTGTGGTTTCTCCATCAAGTTCCCCTAAGGCTGCCCTGGGCGGTTTTTCTGATCCAGACATGGAGTGGGTAATAGCCTGTGAGCATCTTTTGTTTGCAGCAATGGACAATCTCATTTCTGCAAAAACGGTCCCGCTTTGCAGTCAGCATCTTATTCTCCCAGTTTCACAGCACAAATAACAGAAAATGGAAATATCACCGATGCCTAAACCAGGCGTGGGGGCTCACGCCTGTAATCCCACCCCTTGGGAGGCTAAGACAGGAGGATCGCAAGTTCCTGGCCAGCCTGGGCTACACACAGAGAACTTGTCTCAAAAAGATAAAGAAATAAAATTCCCAGGGTGTATTCCAGGAAAAGGAAGAGGATTGAGTGGATATTCATGGAGTTTTAAATGCAAGCTTAAGGGAGAAAGTGCTTTTAAGTGTCAATGTTGTTGTTAGGTGACATCAAGTCGAGTCCGCCTCATAGTGACCCTATGTAGAGCAGCATGAAACACTCCCCGATTCTGTGCCAGGTACAGGAGTTTATTTATGTTCAAACTCATTGTTGCAGACACTGTGTCAACCCATCTGGTGGAGGGTTTTCCTTCTTTTCGTTGACCTGCCACTCTCCCACACACGATGTCCTTCTCCAGGGATTGGTCCCTCCTGACTACATGTCCGAAATATGTAAGATTCAGTCTAGCCATCCTTGCTTCCAAGGAGCACTCTGGTTGCACTTCTTCTAGGACAGATCTGCTGGTTCTTTTGGTAGTCCATATCAATGTAGTATGGCAGTATTTGTCATTGATAGTGACTTTATGCACAGTAAACAACAGAAAATATTTGTGAGTTGAACATAGAAAGACATCCTTCTGTGAAAGTAGCCCTGAGTTTTCTGGCTGACAGACAGGCTTATGTGTATTATTGTGGTGGTAATAAGATGATTTTGCTGCATACCCACTTCCTTATTTTGTTGTGTTTTATTTTATTTATTACTTCAGTGCTGGGCATGTGAAGCCAGGCCCTAGCGCATACTTGGCAAACACTCTACCACTGAGCCACATCCCCAGCCCAGACCTGTTTCCCGATGGCATCTCTTCAGGGTTTCCTTCAAGACGACCTGGAAACAATTGATCAACATCGTCTGTCTCCAATACTTAGGAGCTTGGAGTTGGGACGCTATGGAAAAGTGGGAAAGAACAGGTAGGAGTTGTGGACTGACTTAAGGGTGAGAACCCAGTCGGAAGGGGGAGAAGCTGGCTAGGGTATGTATCTTGGAGCTGTATCTGCACGCTATACATTCAGGTTCTAGTAAGACGGTGATACAATTACCCCCACATGTCTGTCGGGCTGGGATTTAGCTCAGCTGGTAGGGTGCTGCGCTGCAGTCTCTGAGGCCCCGAGTTCAATTCCCAGCACCACAAAAATGGGAGAAGGGCCTGGCAATCCACTCCCAAGGCAATCCTGAAACAGTCAGCCATTGAAAACCCTATGAGGGTCGCTATGAGTCAGATACGACTAGACGGCACCTACCAACCAACGAACCAACATGTCTGTCAGCTTGTCATGCTGTGTGGGCTTGTGTGTTGTGATGCTGAAAGCTATGCCACCAGTATTTCAGATCCCAGCAGGGCCACCCATGGTGGAAGGGTTCAGCTGAGCTTCCAGACTAAGGCAGACTAGGGAGAAGGACCCAGTAGCCTACTCCTGAAACAACCATTGAAAAACCTTATGAATAGCAGAGAAACACTGTCAAATATAGTGCCAGAAAATGAGCCTCCCTAGATGGAAGGCATTCAAGAAATGACTGAGGAAGTGTTGTCTCCTCAAAGCAGAGTTGACGTTAACGACAGGAATGGAGTAAAGCCCCCTGGGACCGCCTTTTGTGGATGTGGCGTGACTTAAAATGAGAAGAAACACAGTCTTGGCAACAATGAGCTCAGACAAAGAGATTGTGTACCTGGCACAGTGTTGGGTAGTGTTTTATTCTGTTGTACATAGGGTCACTATGAGTTGGATTCAATTCAGCGGCACCTATCAACAGCAACAAGATGTTAAGGGTGGGGCAAATTGACTCCCTAATTGACTGCTGTTAGATAATTCCCTGGTGCCACTGTTGCCTTAAGCAGAGGACTATCAGACAAGCAGCCACCTAGGCTACACTCATAGCAGCCCAGCTGCTTTGAACACTCAAGGTTTGCCTTGAGGAAGCCACATGATAACCATGGCTGCTTGCTATCAAAGAAAGCTCTAGCTCCAGCCATAACTCTTTCTATTCCAGCCATAACTCTTTCACATAGTTTGCATCAGACTTTTTGCCATCAAAATCATCAATGAACTGTAGCAGCTATTTTCACCAAGGTCAGAGGGGGAGCACTTCCCTTGGTGGCCCAGTAGAAGGCCTGTGATTGGTGCAAACAGCCTTGCCGCATCTCCTTACTGGCTATATAAGCAGGTCGTACAGCTACCTTTTTCAAGTCAGCTAGGAGACACCCTCCTATGCTGCCCCTTTGTATTGCAACGTTAGGCCCGATAAAAGGCTTCTCTGGAGCTCTGTTTCCTTGCCTACATTTGATGATTGTCATTAGTAGAATGGGCTGAGCTGGTAACAGAAAAAGGCAGCAGAAGTGGTAGTGGGATTGGAGCAGTAGCAATGGTGAATGTGGCAGCCGTGGCAACAGTAGGGCCAAGAGGGCATCTGAAGAGTTTCAGAGAGCAGCCAAGTAGAAATGATGGCGGGCAGAGGCCCCAGAAACAAGGGAGGATGGAAGTAGAATGAGAGAAAAGAACTGACATTGAAGAGAGACAGAAGGCTAGGAAGAGCCAGAGACAAGAAATTTACAGGCCCAGTTGCTGGAAGAGTTCGAGGGAACGCTTAAGGGCCAAAGGACCCAGGCACCCTAGACCTGAGACCTATAACACTAGCCACTGTAGGAGCCAAAGGGCCCAACACTCAAGGCCCATTCAGGAGCCCTGGTGATAGCAGGTGGTGTCTGCTGTTGCCACCCAGCTGCAGGAAACCAAGGGCTACAAAAGCTGCCAAGGGCCAGGTGGTTAAAGCCCAGAGCCATAAGTCTCTGGCTTAAAGCCTCCAGGCAATAGATTCCCAGCTCTCAGGGCTCAGAATGGTAAGCCTCTGGGACTTCCAGTTCAGCCCCTAGGCCTTGTGCATTCAAGGGCGCGAGACTTCTGGCAGCAGAAAGCTCCTCACCAACCCAGGGCTCCTATCCAGGTACAGCAAAAGGGTCCCAGCCAGCTGATGGGTAACAATAGCTTTAAATAAAAGTATGGCATAAAAGAAAAGTATCAAATATCCTAAAGGTAGGGTCTAGCCTTGCCTATTAGGTATTTGTTCCCAAGGGCTGCGGGCCTAAGACCTAGGTCTCAATGACCTCATCTCTATACAAAATTTATTTATTATGATGGAAATCAGCACTCTGTAGATTAGCACTCTGTTCTTCCCGCCTCTAGTATTGTCACTTTTACCCTAAACTATAAATAAGAGATCTTATTTATGTTTAAGCCCATTGTTGCAGACACTGTGTCTACATAGTGTCGCTATGAGTCGGACTCGACTGGACGGCACCTAACAACAACAACATAGATAAGAGAATGTAGGAGGGGCCTGGCTATGAATAAAAGGTGTGAATGTAAGGGCCCAGGAGCTTGCTGTGCACATCCTTAGGACTGAAATGAATGGTCTCTTCCTAATATGTTTCAAGGGTGCATTAGAATGATCCAGAAATGAGCCTGGCGGGGTGACCCACACCTGTAATGGCTCCCAGATCGCCACCTGGAAGTGCAGGCTTCATGGAGGCCCAGGCAGGAGGATCACGAGTTCCAGCCCAGAGGCAGCCTGTGCAATTTAGTGAGACCCTGTCCCAAGATAGGAAAATTTAAAAGAGGGTTGGGGGGTGTTGTAGCTCAGTGGTAGAGCCCTGGCCTCAGACTCTCAGTACGATAAAAAATAAATTAATTGAAAGGTGATCCAGAAATAGGATGACATTCTCAGGAAGGGGAAGAATAGTGCCCATGGGAGCAAATATTAAGTGCTTGGCGTTTTGACTGCTGAGGGTAGAGTCTTGGGTGGAATGAATAAGAAGGTTTGAGACATTAAGCAGAGGCCAATAACAGTAAAGTAGCCTGCAGCCGTACCACTATGGCGTCCGATCCCATCAGATTTGGAAGCTAAACCGGGTAGGGCCTGGTTAGTACTTGGATGGGAGACCGCCTGGGAACACCAGGTGCTATAGGCTTGGGAGAAGGACCCAGCAACCCACTCCCAAAACTCAACCTGCCATTGAAAACCCTATGAACAGCAGAGAAGCACTGAGAATGGTGTTTGGTCTGTTGTACATAGAATCGGTATGGGTCGAACACTGCCTCGACGGCACCTAACAACAACAATAACAGTAAAGACTCAGGAAGCGAAGCCGGTTGGGAGAAAGAAGATCATACATTTGTTAGGTGCCCTCGAGACGGTGTCCCACTCATAGCGACCCTACATACAACAGGCGAAACGCTATTGTCAGTGCTTCTCTGCTCTTTATAGGGTTTTCAATGGCAGATTGATTTTTGGGAGTGGGTTGCCGGCTCTTCCCAAGATCACATATAGTAATACTCTTAATTTTTGAGTAAGGCAAAACATGTTTATTTTTACTTGTTTATTAAATATTTATTTATGTTATAAAAAATATTTATTTTTTGGCCATTGTGTCTCCTGTTCCTGGGGTCACAAACCACTTTGCCAATGTGGAGGAAACCACCGCCTTCTTTCCCTTCTCCCTGCCCCGTCCCGCCCCTCCGCCGAGCCACACGCGCTAATTGGCCAGCAGGTTCTCGGCGCCCCGCCCCGGGCTCCGCTCTGCCCCGCCTTCCCATGGAGCGTGGCTACTGCGCAGGCGCAGACTCTTGGCCCGCCCACCGTGTCTCTCGGGAATCCTCCGGACCACCGAGCCCTGCTCCTAGAGCAGCCCCTGCGAGCCCATCCAGCCGGCGCCCGGAAGTGCAGGCTTCACGGAGAGCCTGCGCGTCCTTTTTGGAACTGCGGGCGGTTGTTTCTTCACTTCCTAGGCCGGCGGTGCTTGGGGGGTTCCTGTCCTGCGGGAGAGAGGAGCGAGGCCGCATTGCAGGGCTGGAGGACGGGGCGATCGGCGCCGCACGGCGAAGCACAGGATGCTGTGCCTCCAGGGACCCGGAGGGCTTGGCGACCCCAGGCCCGGCAGGTGGCCGCCCTGTAGTAGGCTCGCGTGCGTTTGGTGAACCGGGGCCTCCGGCTGGCCGAGCGCCGCAGGTGGAAGGAGCTGTCACGAAAACGCCTCCGGGGGCAGGACACGTGCGTGGCCGAAGATGAGGCTGGAGAGGTAAGCAGGGGCCATTCAGGCGGGATCCTAGTAGCCTGGACGGCATCTTCATCAGGACGTCGGGGCTCTGATTTTCGCCGTGACGTGCAGGCTGGGTCTGCAGGCTGGTTGGCGTGCGGTGGCAGGATAGAGGCGGGGATGGCCTGGCATGTATTTTATTCGCTACCAGTCTAAACATTTCCCCTGAGATGTAACTTCCATGAGATCAGAGACTCCGTCTAGTTCCTTTTCTCTTACGGAACACTTAGAATAATGCTCGGCACACAGGAGGCCCTTAATAGATCTTTGTTGAATGGATGAATGCGTGGATTTGCTCTCGGTAGGGCTTCCTGATTGGACAGAGGGTGAAACTGGGAAGGAGAGGAGTCAGATTACTGAAAATTGGAAGCGTACAAGTACAGATTCCTGGTCAGTAGAAGTTTTCCGAGTACTTTCCCCAGGCTCCCCACTGGCAACAGGTTGAAGGGCAGAAATCCACAGGAGGCTCTTCCTGCTGCTGGACTCCAGGGAAGGGCCCAGAGCCCAGAATCTGCAAATACCAGAAAAAGGGCTGGGATGTAGCTAGTGGTATAGCGCTTGCCTAGCATGTGGAAGGCTCTGAATTTGATCTTCAGTACAAGGGAAGAAACAAACAAACAAAACAGAAAGAAAACAGAACAGATACCAGTTCGAGGTTTTACTCTCACCAATCAGAAATGTCAACTTCCTTTCTCCTCACCCATACGACCGAATCTGAGAAGTACATTTCTGTTTTGTTTTTACTATTCCCACCTACATGAATGAAATCTATATGACTGTGATTTTAAGCATATGTATTATTCCATAATAATGGTGTATCGTCATTTAATAAAATCATTCCCTAGCGTTTTTGTTTTTTGTTTACCTTCCCAAACAATGCAGGAATGAGTACGTTTGTACCTTCCTGTTCTCCTTTTTTTCATTTTATTGAATAGTTTCCCAAAGGAGTACATTAGTCATATATCATAATATTACATCTTAGTGTATATTATTACCTTGTTATTGTTGTTGTTGTTAGGTGCCGTCGAGTCGGTATCCGACTCATAGCGACCCTCTGTACAACAGGGGAAACACTATTGTCAGTGCTTCTCTGCTGTTCATAGAGTTTTCAATGGCAGATTGATTTGTGGGAGTGGGTTGCCGGGTCCTTCTCCCAAGCCTACAGCTTCTGGTATTCCCAGGTGGTCTCCCATCCAGGTACTAACCAGGCCCAACCCTGCTTAGCTTCCGAGATCTGACGGGATCGGATGCCACTGGGCTACAGCTGCAGGTGTATATTACCTTATTGCTCTTCAAATAGTTAATAAGGACAGCAGCAGTATCTATTTATGCAACAATTTATGAATTGAGTACTGGTGCCAAGTACTGAGCAGGGACATTGTTGTTGTTGTTGTTGTTGTTAGGTGCCGTCGAGTCGGTATCTGACTCATAGCGACCCTCTGTACAACAGGGGAAACACTATTGTCAGTGCTTCTCTGCTGTTCATAGGGTTTTCAATGGCAGATTGATTTTTTGGGAGGGGGTTGCCAGGTCCTTCTCCCAAGCCTACAGCACCTGGTGTTCCCAGGCGGTCTCCCATCCAGGTACTAACCAGGCCCAACCCTGCTTCGCTTCCGAGACCTGACAGGATCGGATGCCACAGGGCTACCGCTGCAGGCAGAGCAGGGACATAGTAGGAGCAAAATAGATATAGGTTCTGCCTTCCTGGAGGTTCTAGTCCAGAGCAGGCGGCCAACATTAATTCCATCCTCACACAAGTGTATAATTACACGCTCAGAAATCGTGTGAAGAAAAAATACAGGCCATTCACCAAGAGGCTGAAATCAGTTTTGCAGTTTCAGGAAACCTGGTAGTGACTGGGTGGGGAAGAGTTATACTTTTGGAGACAGGGTCTCACTATGTAGCCCAGGCTGGCCTCCAACTTGAGAGCCTCCTGCCTCAGCCTCCTGAGTGCTGGGATTACAGGTGTGCACCACCATGCCGGGCTTCATTTTCAATTTTACTACTGTATTGGCTTAAAAAAAAAAAAAAGTTCCTCTGGCCAGCTTTCCCTTTTTTTCCCTTTTGACTTAATCTGCATCTGGTTCCTTCCTTGTTTGCCTGCTGCTTAAGGGAAGTAGCAAGAGATGCCTCAGGGTAAGTCAACAAAAATTTACAAACTGCCCAAGCTGAAGTGGCGCACGCCTGTAATCCCAGAAGCTCTGGAGGCATGGGGATCACAAGTTCGTGACCAGAGGCAGTCTGCGTAACTTAGTGAGACCCTGTCTCAAAAAGTAAAAAAAATGGGCTGGGGGTGCAGCTCAGTGGTCCAGCACTTGCAAAACATGCAGGTGCGAGGCCCTGGATTCAACCCCCAGGCACACACACAAAAAATAATAATAATAATTACAAATTTAGGCCTAAATTTATTACAGATGAATACCAGGATTATACTTAGGAATTCGTCCTAACCTTTCCTCCAACTTGTCCTCTAAGTGACTTTTCCTCTAAGCAGGCAGCCCCTTGTCTCCTTATGTGAGGAGGCAGCAGGGCAGGACTCAGATTTGAATCCCAGCGTCTGAATTCCTCCTAGCTCTATGATATTGGGCAGGTGACAGAACCTCAGTCACCTTAGGGGTCAAAGAGAGCTCAGTTTCTTAGGGGTCAAAGAGAGCTAATACCAACACCTTCCTGACTGTGATTTTTGGCTATCTATTGTGTGAATGCCTGCAGCTGTACCACTGTGGTGTTCCATCCCGTCAGGTCTTAGAAGCTAAGCAGGGTCAGGCCTGGTTAGTCCTTGGATCAGAGACCACCTGGGAACACCAGGTGCTGTAGGCTTGGGAGACAGACCTGGCAACCCACTCCCAAAAAACAATCAGCCATTGCACCGAGTGCGGTGGCGCATGCCTATAATCCCAGCAGCTCAGGGGTGGAGGCAGGAGGATTGCAAGTTCGAGACCAGAGGCAGTCTGCAAAATTTAGGGAGACCCTGTCTCAAAAAGTAAAAAAATGGGCTGGGGGTGCAGCTCAGTGGTCCAGCACTTGCAGAGCATGCAAGCGCGAGGCTCTGGGTTCAACTCCCAGTACTACAAAAAAAAAAAAAAAAAAAAAAAAAAAATCAATCAGCCACTGAAAACCCTATGAATAGCAGGGAAGCACTGACAATAGTGTTTCGCCTGTTGTAGATAGGGTCGCTGTGAGTCGGGCACCAACTCAATGACACCCAACAACAACATTGTGTGAATAGCCCATTATGTGGGAGAAAACAGGGGAGAACAGAATGAGGTCTGTGGTTCCCAGTAGGAGGTTTTGTTTTTATTTGTGTGGGAATTTTTTGTTTTGGTTTGAGCCAGGGTCTGCTATGTAGCCCAGGCTGACCTGGAGCTTGCGATCCTCCTGCCTCAGCCTCCCTTGTGCTGGGATCACAGGTGAGGCCACCACGTCCCGGTTCCCAGGGGGTTTAATTGCCGCACCCACACCAGTACAGAGTGGGTCACAAATGGTGCTGGCACAGGAAGAAATGTCCAGAGCAGTGTGTGGTCTGACAATGTAGGCCTGGTGAGACTCCCGGTCACCGAGGACCCCATCTGCTCTGGGGCACCCACAACAGCCTATCTTAAGGGGGAACCTGTGAGCTGAGAATTTTGTGTTGAAAGGGAGACAAAAACCTATTAGTTAGCCTGGTCTCCTTTCTGACACATTGGTTTATCAGCACATCCCACCAACTCTGCCTTCTGAACATACATTCTTTCTTCTTTATTCCAGTGCTAAGGGATTGAACCCAGGGCTTCACACATGCTCTGCAAGTGCTCTACCACTGGGCTGCACCCCAGCCCATTTTTCACTTTTTATCTTGAGACCCAGTCTTGCTAAATTACGCAGGCTGCCTCTGGCCTCGAACTTGGGATGCTTCTGCCTCCGCCTCCCAAGTTGCTGGGATGACAGGCATGTGCCACCCTGCTCGGTGCTGAACATGCATCCTGAAGTCCTTTAGTTGTTTGTTTGTAGGGCTGAGTCTGGAAACTGGAGCCTTGCGCATGCCTGGCAATCCCCCTGCCACTGAGCCACACCTCTGGGCCCTTGAAAACACATCTGAATCCCTCAACTCTGCCCTCACTTCTGCTGCCAACCAAGTCATGGCTGGTTCTTGCCTAAGCCGCCCAGGATCCTGTTAATGGCCTCCTGCTTCCATTCTGGCCTCTGCAGCCTTTTCTCCACGCAGCAGCCAGCAGGATCTTTTTATAGCCGACCATTTCCCTCTGGGGCTGGGATTTAGCTCAGTTGGTAGAGCGCTGCGCTGCAGTCTCTGAGGTCCCAAGTTCAATTCCCAGCACCGCAAAAATGGGAGAAGGATCTGGTAATCCACTCCCAAGGCAATCCCGAAATAGTCAGCCATTGAAAACCCTATGAGGGTCACTATGAGTCGGATACCGACTCGACGGCACCTAACAACAACAAACAACATTTCCCTCTGTTGTTTTAAATGCTCCAGTGCTTCCCCATCTCCCAGAAAATTAAACCCAAGTTCCCTACCAGAGTCTACAAGGCCCTCCAGAGTCTTCTATGGCTGCCTCTCTGCCCTAGGCCTCCATGCCTGTCCCTCATTCCTTTGCTCACTGCCCTTGGTCACATTGGCTTCCCAAGTGAGGGTCAAACAACCTCTGCGCCCTCTCCACTCCAGGCTATTGCGCTTGCTCTGTCTGTCTGGACTGTTCTTCCATTCACCTGTCTGGCTCCTTCCCTCCTTCCAGGACTCCGCCTTGTGCCACGCCCTCCTGAGCCGGCTGAGTCACGTTCCTACAGCATCACTCTCTCCCTCAGGTCCTTCACTCTGCTTTGTCTTCATGGTGCTTCCAACCCCTGCCTTACTGTATTAAAACGAAGAACAACAGTTTCTCCGCTTTCAAAACCCTTCTGCTGGAGTGCCAGCCACTCCGGAGGCTGGAGGATCCAAATTTCCAGAGCAGCTGGAGCCTCGGGGGACTCTGTGTCAACCTCGGGAGATCTCATCCAAGGTTGTGGAGTCTCCCGTCATGGTGACCCATGCCTGTGATCCCAGCAATGCAGGAAGATGAGGAGGAGGATGGAGAGTTCCAGGCCAGAGGCCGCCTGTGCAATTTAGCGAGACCCTTTCTCAAAATGAAAAATAACAAAGGGGCTGGGGGTGCAGCCCAGGGGTAGAGCATTTGCCTACTGTGTGCAGAGGGGTTCAACCCCTCTGTACTGGGGATTAAGAAAAAACAAACCCTTCTGACACCCAGTGTGTGGGGTGTTCTGACATCAAGGGCTCTCCCTTTCTCTGTGGACCCCTGAGGGTGTCCTGTTATTCGGTGCTGACACCATCTACCTGGTGTTAGCATCCGATCCCACAAAGCTAAGGAACTCAGTTCCCTGAGACTGCCCCCACATTGGTTGCCCTTCTGACTGACTGGCTCTCCATTGGGAGTTCCTGTGACCCCCCCTCTGCACGGTTGCTCATTTGCTGTGACAGCTCACAGAACTTAGGGAAACACTCTTAGGGGTTGATCATGAAGGACACAGGTCAGGGGCAGCCAAATGGAAGAGATACTTAGGGTGAGGTGTAGGGGTCAAGGGTGCTGCACATGCCACCCTCCCACCACCTCTTTGTGACCATCAGCGTAGGAGCTCCCCAGAGCTGAAGGATATTGATAGAACTTTCATCATGTAAGCATGATTAATTATTAACTCCGCCTCCAGCCCCTCTGCTCTCCCTAGAGCATGGGAGGTGAGTGGGGTTCAAAGTTCAAGCTTTTAACCTTGACTTGGGTCTTTTGGTGACCAGCTCCCATCCTGGACTCCACCAGGAATCACTTACTTAGAATAAAACATGTTGTCCAGGCACCCTGGTGCACACCTGTCATCCCAGCGACGTGGGAGGCCCAGGCAGGAGGATCCTGTGTTCAAAGACAGAGGCAGCCTGTGTAACTTACGAGACTCTGTCTCAAGACCAAGCCTGTGCCAAGAGCTGCAGCAAATATAAAAATAAATAAAGGTGCAGGCCACTCCGGAACAGGATTCTAATGGAAACAGTGGCCCTCAGCCTTTCTATGGCCCCTGCCTTGCCACTGCTCATGTCCTCTTAGATCTTGTTCTCACTCACCTGCTTCACGTTGTGTACATCTGTTTATCCTCTCTGCTTACCCCAAGGCCCAGCCAAAGTTAGGTGCTCACTAGTCTTTGAATGAATGTCTGTTTTTCTTCTTAAATATTATGCTAGTCGTTCTCAGGGAGCCAGTTCCCCAACCCAAAGTTTCTCCCAAAATTTACTGAGCTCATACCAAAGGCATTTCAACTGTCCTAGCTAATCAGGGAACAGCCCTTGCCTAGGTAGCTCACAAGACTATTATCAGAATAAAAATTTTAAAAAATACTACACGGGCTTTGAAAATATGCAAGATATTTAGACCATAATCCCCTACTTCTGCACTGCCGTCTTTACTGTGATTTGCTGTACTTTCTGTTGATTCAGCAACTAACTTATTGAGCATTCTTGATGGGTCTGTGCTAGGTGCTGGATAGACAAGACAGCCTTTGCCCTCTTGGAGTTTACATTCCATTGTGTACTGGAAGGCTGCGGATCAAGGTGAAAGCAACCTGAAAGTCACTGACCCCCCATCACTGCACAGAACACTGAGGCCCCCCTCCCAGGTTAGCATTTCCCTTTGTTCCTCCTGCTAAGCTGCTCGCTGCCCTCGGACCCCACGTGGCAGTCTTTCCCCCTTCATTACACCCAGAAAATAGTTTGCACGGGACAGCAGCTTTCCTTTAAATGCCCAAGAGTAGCATTGGGTGTGATGATGAATCCCAGTCTGTGGGGGTATGGTTAACCGATGCAATTCTCTACCCTCTCGCATTGGAAGAGGCCACAGAGGCTGCAGACACTAAAGCCATAGATTTAGGGGGAGGGGCGTTAGGATGGTCCCTAAAATGACATGCTCCCTGCTGGGTTCCCCATCCTCTCTCTCTTTATGCCCTTTCAGCCCTGAGGCTGACCACTAAGGTACAGCCTCAAACTTTTCTGGGGCCGCCTTGGTGGAGGAAGGTACGAGTTAGGGAACCAGGGGGAGTTAGGGAACCAGGGGGGACTTAGGGAACCAGGGGGACTTAGGGAACCACGGGGACTTAGGGAACCAGGGGGACTTAGGGAACGGGGCGAGTTAGGGAACCAGGGGGAGTCAGGGAATCATGGGGACTTAGGGAACCAGGAGGACTTAGGGAACCAGGGGGACTTAGGGAACCAGGGGGACTTAGGGAACCGGGGCGAATTAGGGAACCAGGGGGACTTAGGGAACCAGGGGGACTTAGGGAACGGGGCGAATTAGGGAACCAGGGGGAGTTAGGGAACCGGGGCGAATTAGGGAACCAGGGGGAGTCAGGGAATCAGGGGGACTTAGGGAACCAGGGTGAGTTAGGGAACCAGGGGGAGTCAGGGAATCAGGGGGACTTAGGGAATCAGGGGGACTTAGGGAACCGGGGCGAATTAGGGAACCAGGGGGATTTAGGGAACCCGGGCGAATTAGGGAACCAGGGCGGCCCGACCTAGGGAACCGCCTTCCCCGTCCGCAGTAGGCCGCGAAGAGTCCCAGGGTGTGCACTGGCGCCCCTTCCGGTCCCACTGTGCCAGGAGGAAGGGGCGGAGCCTCCCCAGGTCAGGGGCCGCATCCGCCCGGCGCCGGAAGCGCCTCTCCGCCCCTGCCGCCGGACCATGGAGACTGTGTCAGCGTAGGGCCGTGCTGCGAGGCTTGCAGGGGCGGCGGCCATGGAGGCCGTGCTGAACGAGCTGGTGTCTGTGGACGACCTGAAGGTGAGGCCTGGCCCCGGGGGAGGCGCAGGGGAGAGCCGGGGGCCCGGGGCCCCGGGGGAGCCCGGCCGAAGCCAAACTCTTCCCCAGCCTCTGGCTTTGCGGGGCGAAGCCGAACTACGGCTCCCGGTAGCCCTTGCGGCGCCCGGCCGGCACCCGCCAGGCGCGCCCGGCCGCAGGGCCTGATGGGAGTTGTAGTTTCCTGGGCCTCGGCGCCCAGGGCCTTTGGAGTCCCCTGGTGGCAACGCGGACCGGTTCTGGGTTCGTGCAGAGCTGGGCGCTCGCGGCGCCCCGCCGGCGCTGTGGCCCTGCGGCCGACGTCGGGAGCTTTCGTGCATTAGTGAGCCGGGCACCATGCAGAGCCCACTGCGCGCCCGATCTCAGGCTCCGCAGCTCTGTTTCTGTCCCCGTTTTCCAGACAGCACCCCCAAATCCGGCAGGGTGGGGCCGGCTGGGGCCAGCAGCGCCGGGCGAGGACCGCGTGGGATGTTGTTGCGCGGTTCACACAGAGTGTTTACTGTTCAGCCAGCCGCTGGGGGTCAGCTGCTCTGGGAGCGGTGCCCGGAGCCGCCGCCAGATGGCATCTCCGCGCGGTACCGCTAGTGGGGTGACGGAGGGAGGGGGCCTCTGGCCCAAAACAAAGAATGCCGGGGTCCTGGGGATGCAGAGAGAGAGAGGAAGTCGGGATGCCAGGTACCGAGATCCTCAAGGCAGCGCGGGCAGGGATGGGAAGGTGGGGTGAGGCTGGGACGCAGGCGCTGAGTCCAGGTGGAGGACGGCCGACGCCCCTTCATCTCTGAAAGCTTCCTCTCCTCTCCCACGGCAGAAATTCGAGAAGAAGTTTCAGTCGGAGCAGGCAGCAGGCTCGGTGTCCAGGAGCACGCAGTTTGAGTACGCCTGGTGCCTGGTGCGCAGCAAGTACAATGACGACATCCGGAAAGGCATCGCGCTGCTTGAGGGTGAGGCTCAGGGGCCACCCAGCTCCCCTTCCCAGCTGTCATCGGACCCTCCTCTACCCCAAGTCCTGGGATCTTTTTCAACATGGGACCCTCACCTCTCAGGACAGTCACCTCACAGTTGTTGTTGTTAGGTGCTGTTGAGTCTGTATCCGACTCATAGCAACCCTACATACAACAGGCGAAACACTATTGTCAATGCTTCTCTGCTGTTCGTAGGGTTTTCAATGGCAGATTGATTTTGGGGAGTGGGTTGCTGGGTCCTTTACCCAAGCCTACAGCACCTGGTGTTCCCAGGCGGTCTCCCATGCAAGTACTAGCCAGGCCCGACCCTGCTTAGCTTTCAAGATCTGATGGGATCGGATGCCACAGGGCTACTGCTGTAGGCATCACTTCGCAGTAATTTCCAGTAACTTCACTGCAGCACAGGACAACAGAGTTGGCTGTCCATGTACTCAGCTTCCACATCCTCACCTTCACTCAGGCGGAAATAATGTTAGTGAAAAGCACCTTCTCTGCTGAGCGTGTGCAGACTGACTGTCTCATCATTCTTCCCTGGACACTACAGAACAACTTTTAACAGAGCATTTCCATTACGTTAGGTGTCACACGTGATGTAGAGACGATGTAAAGGATGAGGGAGTTCCGCCCGGCACAGTGGCGCTGGCCTGTAATCCCAGCACTCCAGAGGCTGAGGCAGGAGAATTGAAAATTCCAGGCCAGCCTGGGCCTCGCGGGACCCTGGCTCAGCCTCTGGAGATCTGGTCTCCAGGAGGGGGAGGAGCCTGGTACGTTGGCACTGCCTGTGATCCCAGCACTCAGGAGGTGGAGACAGGAGGATTGCAAGTTCAAGGGTAGAGGCTGCCTGCATAACTTAGTGAGACCCTCTCCCCCCACCAAAAAGAGAGGAGGCTGGGGGTGCAGCCCAGTGGTAGAGGGCTGGCAAAGTATATGCAAGCTCCTGGGTTCAACCCCCAGGTACCAGAAAAAAAATAATAAAGTATGGGAGAAGGACATGAGTGGGTTCTATGGTAATGCTGTATCATTTCATATAAGGGACCTGAGCTTCCAACAGAATTTGGAATCAGAGGGGCCTCATAAAACTAGAACCCCAAGAATACTGGGATGCACGCCTTTAATCCTGTGGCTGAGGCAGGAGGATCGTGAGTTCAAGATCAGCCTACATAGTGAGAATCTATCTCAAAAAAAATAAAAAGAAAAAGAAAAGAAACAAAGCCAGGTGGGGTCACTCAGAGACAGGGAGTTAGAGAGGAGGAAAGGAAAGGTGGACTTGGTAGCGGTAACCAGACAGCAGGTGGTTGTTGTTGTTAGGTGCCGTCGAGTCGTGTCCAAGTCATAGCAACCCTTACAGGGTTTTCAATGGCTGATTGTTTTTTTGGGATTGCCTCGGGAGTGGATTGCCACGTCCTCCTCCCGTTTTTGTGGTGCTGGGAGTCGAACTCGGGACCTCAGAGACTGCAGAGTGGCGCTCTACCAACTGAGCTAAATCCCAACCCCCAGGTAACTGCAGTGAAATATACGTAGCAGATGCCAGAACGGAACTGAGCAGCCCCTTGATGTCTCTGGTGCCTCGATTTCTTGTTGGTTCACACGGGTGCCCCAGAGTTGACTGGAATTACGGAGTCCAGGTGTCTGTCCCTGGGGCTCGCACTGGGAAGCTGAGCGTTACCAGAGCTGACGTGGGGGCCCAGGCTGTGTCCGCTCCAGGATCACAGGATTCCAAGGGTGGTGGGCCCTCTGGCAGCTGGATTCAGGGAAAGAGAGATGTTCTTACCCTCTGTCCTCCTCACCCCGCAGAGCTGCTGCCCAAAGGGAGCAAAGAGGAGCAGCGGGATTATGTCTTCTACCTGGCGGTGGGGAACTACCGGCTCAAGGTGAGGCCGCCGTCCGTCCTCCAGGCAGGGCGCTGACTAGTGGAAGGCTGAGGAAGGACAGTGGGCAGGGTCGCTGCAGATGTGCGGAGCGGTGCAGGGTGAAACCAGGACAGGGCTCTGAGGATCAGGGTGCGGGGTGTGAGGGCCCCGGTGACGTCGGGCTCAGGGTGCAGCCCCAAGCTTTGGGCTGTTATCTGCCCTGGCTTATCATCCCCCCCGCAGCTGGGCTGCTTGTGGACTCTACTCCATTGGGTGGGGCGGGAGGGACCGGCTGGGGCGGAGGTCTGAGGAGGAGCCGGGGCCGGGGGACAGGGGCTGGAGGGTGGACGGTGGGGGTGCGTGAGTCGCGGGGCCCGCGTCTCCCCGAGTGCAGGAGTACGACAAGGCTCTGAAGTACGTGCGAGGGCTGCTACAGACGGAGCCGCAGAACAACCAGGCCAGGGAGCTGGAGCGGCTCATTGACAAGGCCATGAAGAAAGGTGCCCGCCTCCGCCCCTGTCCAGGCCCCTGCCTTCCCCCCCGCCCCGCCAAGGAGTCCCCCAAACCCCATCCTCCGGAATCCTCACTCTGCCTCCCTGCCATGCCGCCCCGGCCTCCATGCAGAGCCTCGCCTCTCCCGGGGGGCGGCCGCCCCGGTCAAGCTTCTGACCACCTCCCTTTTCCTCCCCCCAGATGGACTGGTGGGCATGGCCATCGTCGGCGGCATGGCCCTGGGCATGGCTGGACTGGCCGGACTCATCGGCCTGGCTGTGTCCAAGTCCAAATCCTGAAGGGCGCCGCCCCCGCTCCCCCACCCGGGGCACCTGAGAGCCCATGGCAGGCACTGGAAGAGGGGCCCATCCATCCTTGCCGGCCGTTCCCTGTTCTACCCCCACCCCGCCATCGCTGTCATCGGCCTCTGTGGTCCTCAGCCTCTGTGCCCCTGACACCTGCTTTTTAGCCCCAAGTCGTGTCCTTCGGGATGAGTGCAAATAAAATTGGGCTGTGTCTCGGGAACCTCAGGGTCAGATTTGTGGGGCAGATTCGCTGTGTGCGTGGGCCCCACAGGGCCTTTCCTGCCCTGTGCCCCACTGGCCGGTATGGGGTTCTGCTTTGTGCCCTTCGTAGCCCGGCCCACACCCTTCCTTCCTCCCCTTCCCGAAGCCACGTCATGAGCACCATGGTGGGCGGCCCGGGGACCTGGCCTTTCCATGGCCCCAGAGTCCCAAAACAGAGCAGCAGCCGAGGAACGGACAGGCCGGGATTTACGACTCCAGTCTCCTCTGACCCATTCGGCTGCCTCGCGGCACATGGAGTTTTCCACGCCGGGCTTCTCCGCAGTGCCCCGCCCTCCCCTTCCTCTACCTCATCCTTCTCCTGGGGGAGGAGGGCCCCCAATGGGGGAACGCAGCTCCTGGGGCCTGGAGGAGGCGAGGTCTGCAGGGTCGGGGGTGCAGAGTGCCCCTGCTCCAGCCTGTGGGGTGGCTGGCCGGGCCCCGCCCAGCCCAGCTCACCCCACGCCCCCGGTGCCAGGCTCTGCGTGCGCCTGCCTGGCTTTGCTGCATACCTCTCGGTCCACAGCGCTGCCAGCCCAGCCGGGGGCGGGAGGAGGCACCTGAGGGGAGCAAGGATGTGGGGCCCCACACCGAGGGCCCGTGCCCCTCACCAGCGCTGTGTGTGCTCTGGCCCAGCGGAAGGAAGTCAAGTCACCTGCAGGGCAGCGCGCAGCCTGGCTTGGCCCGGGGGGGTCCGGGGGCTCCTAATCCACCATAATTAACTCAGCTTGTTCCAGTTCCTGGTACTGAGCAGGTTGGAGCGATTAGCCGCAGGATCACGCCCTGGGCCTGTGATCTCCCCAAACCCCCCCTGCCGCCCGCACCCTAGGGCCCTTGGCAGCAAGATCAAGCTCAGCGCCGAGAGTCAAAGGTCAGCTGCAGGAGCCGAGACAGCGACTCTGGTGGCCTCTGTTCAGTCCCATGGCTTTTAGGTCGTCATGGTCCCCCAGGGTTGACCCGTTGGAGTCTGCCAGGGCCTGTGATCTGTGGTCTCAAGCCCTACTACAGCCTAGGGAGCCCTGTAGCATTGTCTCAACAAGCCCACGGAAGCCAGGAATCCAAGCCCAAGGTCCGTTGGCAAGTGTTGGGGTCCGGCTGGAACCACATGGGCTGGAGTTCAGAGCCGACGGTCTCTCCCAGCCGCCCGCCCCTTAGTCCACCTTCACTGTTCTCAGAGACTCAGGTCTCCCCACCGTAGGTCTCAAGAGTCTTGGATTGCCCTCCCCATCCCTAGGGGGTCCCTCTGCTCCTTTCATCCCTTTTTTGTTTCCTTTGCAAAATACTGGGGAGCTGAACTCAGGACCCCACCCATCCTTTGCAAGTGCTCTACCCTGGGCTGCACCCCAGCCCCTTGTCACATTTTGTCTTCAGGCAGGATCTTGCTAAGTTGCACGGGCTGCCTCTGCCCTCGATCTCCCGACCGTGCGGTCGGCCTCCCCGAGTCACTGGGACAACAGACACGCGCCACTGCGCCTGGCTCCCTCTGACCCTTAATGAAAGTCTGCAGCAAGCCTGCTGGGGTTGTCTCTCTGTCTCTCTCTTTCACTCTCCTTTCTCGGTGCCCTGCCCCTCCTCTGCCCTCTTATTCCATTCTCTGGCCCCCGTTGAAGGGTGAGTCAGAGGCAGCCGCTTCCCCTTAGCTCCGCTGCCTCCCAAGGGGCCCGCAGATCCGTTAGTCTCCCCGGGGGAAGTCCGCTCCCCCCACCCTTGGAGGGCAGGGCCGGGAATCCAGGGCAGCCCAGGGCCTGGGGGAGGGGGTGGACTTTTGGCCTGTTTAGTTTATTCTCCCCATCCCCGTCAACAGCTGCCGCATGGGCTTGGCTCACTCGGGCTGACCTGCGGCAAAGCGAGAGACCCAGGGCACTGGACGACAGGGACCTGGACCCAGAGCTGAGCCACAACAGGAGGCTGGCAGAGGCCGCAGCCAGGCCCCTGCCCTCGCCCTGCCTCCCGCCCCGGCCTCCCCTAACACCAGTCCTCAGCTGAACCCCGGGGGTTCTAGCGCTGTCCACCCACCCCGGGGCCCCTCGGGGGCCTGCGCCACAGGATGTCGGTAGCAGTGGAGACCTTTGGCTTCTTCATGGCGGCCCTGGGGCTGCTGATGCTGGGGGTGACCCTGCCGAACAGCTCCTGGCGCGTGTCCACCGTGCACGGGAACGTAATCACCACCAACACCATCTTCGAGAACCTCTGGTACAGCTGTGCCACCGACTCTCTGGGAGTGTCCAACTGCTGGGAGTACCCGTCCATGCTGGCCCTCTCTGGTAGGGGACGCAGGCCCCCAGGGGAGAGGGCGTGGGGTGCACGGAGCATGGGAGGCCCTTAGGCAGGGGGCGGTGGCCTCGGCTCTGGCGTTGGGCACCCTGAGATATGGGGAGCCAGGTTCAAGGTGTGCATTCTGGGCTGCGGCAGCCAGGACTGCTGGGCTCAACCTGGAACCCGAGTGAGGTCTTGTCACGCGCAGCCCCCTGCCACCGTGTGACTTTTCCCCTGGGGTTACCAGGGTGGGCACCGGCATCCAGCTCCCAAATGCAGCTCTGGCCTTTGCTAGCCCTGTGCGTGGGGCCAGGGATGGGATGGGCTTCTCGCTGCCATCTGCAAGCTCTGGATGATCACAGTGGCGGGCCACAGGCGGTCCTGAGGGCAATCGGGGACAAAATGTGCCGATGGTCACTGTTTCGTTTGAGTGGTTTTTGTTGGGTTTTTGTTGGTGTGGATTCGGTGAGTGGCCACGCTGGTGGAGTGTGGACACGCGCGTGTTTGGGCTTCTTAGACAGCGTGTGTTTGGAAATTCTAAGAGGGCTGCCCGCATCTGGGCCTCACACGTGCTGGGCAAGCGCTCTACCACCGAGCTGCAGCCCCGGCCCCGTTTTTACTTTTTATTTTGGGACAGGGTCTCGCTAAGCCCCAGAGACTGCCCCTGGCCTTGAACTTGTAGTCCTCCTGCCTCCGTCTCCCAAGAAGCTGATGTGCCCGCTGTGTGCCACGGGCCTGGCTTATGTTAGTGTTTTATCCCCGGGCTGGATCTCGGGGCCTGGCGTAAGGACGGGGCCCCATCTTGGAAACTTGGTGGCTGATGGGACTCCAGTCTCAGCGGCCTCTTCAGTCACCCACAGGCCTCCATACTGGTCTCACCGCCCTGCTGAGCCCCAAAAGGCTCTCATCGAGGGTTGAGTGCAGATGGGGGGCTGGGCGGGTCTGAGTGGCCACTCTGGTGGTGTGTGGACATGTGTGTGTCTGGGGTTCTCAGACAGCGTGTTTGGAAGTTCTAAGAGGACTGCCTGCGACGGCTCTGATTTAGATCCAGAAGGGTCTCTGATGGCTGCCGCTGGTGTCTCCCGAGCACCTTAGATGACCAGCCCCCCATCATTTCCCCTGGGAGTCTGCCTTTAGTGTACACCATGCCATAGACTAAGACCTGAGGACCAGGCACCCCTGCAGGCACCCTCCCCCCGCTGGTCTTTCTTTTCCAGGCCCCCAGCCTCGGGGCCTGGCTGCCCTGGGAAGAGTGGAGCCCCCCATGCCTTCCAGGAAAGCACGGCCCCAGGAAAGCCCTCAGCGACAGCCAGGGATGCTCTGAGTGGCGATGGGGTGTGGGCTGGTCCCTCGTGCCTCCTTCCTCCCAAGGCACTGCGGGGATGTCATGCTTTCAGCCATCTCTCCAGACTTTCTACACCCCAAGACCCCCACAATAGCTGCATCCAGCCTGGGCCAGAAGCCCAGCGCGCTGAGTGGCCTGAAGGGGTCCAGGAGGGGGCAGCCTGGCGCCTAGCCAGCGCTCGGCATCTCTGGGGCAAGGAGAGCTCTTGGCCTTGAGCCTGACCACCTAGGAGGGGTCTCCTGTGGTGCCCCTGCTCTTGTTCCCCAGGAAGATGTGGTGTGTGGAATGGGGGGGGCAGGGCCCGCCCTCCTGGTGCTGCTGGGCAGGGCCTCCCCTCCCCCTTTGTGCTGTCACCTGCTGTCCCTTGCTCACCTGTGCCGTCTCAGTGGTGTGGACAGTGACGCTGCCCCCCGGGAGGTGGCAATATCACCATCACGCCACAGAAGGTGAAGAACTCCTCAAGGTTTACCAAGTTGCCCAGGGTCCCGGAGTTAGGTCGAGGGGAGCTGGGATTTCAGCTCAGGGCCCAGTGCGCTCCTCCATGGACCGTTGGGAACTTTGCCCCTTCTTCCTAACCCCCAACACCTGCTCACCCCACCCTCCTGGTAAGGACCCAGCCTCTCCCCTCCAACACCTGCTACAGCCCCGCCCAGGAAAGGGGTGCAAGGTTCGTGGGAGTGCTCTGCACCCATCACACCCAGAGGGACCGGCAGGGCCAGAAAGGGGGCAGGCAGCTTCCCTCAGCTTCCAGAAGAGGGAAACTGAGGCACCAAAAAAGAATGCACCAGACGGACCTGGATCAGCCCTGGGTCCCCATCCCACCTTTCCAGATGGGCCGCTGCCCTCCACCTGCTGAAGGCCGATGCTGCCCCCTACTGGTTATTCCAGCCAGAGACACAGTTCAAGATGGCCGCCGTCGTGCCAGGCCCTGGGTGGAGGGTGGGGAAGAAGCCCATGTGGAGACCTGGATGGGGTGCTCAGCTGAAGCTTCTATAATGCACCCCTAAACATGGGCCTGGCTTGCAGGTATCCGATCCCGTCAGATCTTGGAAGCTAAGCAGGGTTGGGCCTGGTTAGTCCTTAGATGGGAGACCGCCTGGGAACACCAGGTGCTGTAGGCTTGGGAGACGGAGCTGGCAACCCCCTCCCAAAAATCAATCAGCCATTGAAAACCCTATGAACAGCAGAGAAGCACTGACGATAGTGTTTCACCTGTCGTATGCAGGGTCGCTATGAGACGGACACTGACTTGATGGCACCTAACAACAACAACAACAAACATGGGCCTGATCTGATAGGGCAGTGGGACTCAGGCAGGGGCAACTGTGCCTTTTCATTGCCCAAGCTTGGGGGGAAGACAGGCAGTACTGGCCTCCCACAGGTAGAGGCCAGGGATGCTGGTAAATATCCCACGCTGCCCAGGACCGACCCCCAGAGCTGAGGCCCCAGCGCTAAGGGTCCGTAGTGCCGGCACATCAGCAAAGGCGCCCGGAGGCATAAGAAGGGAGGCTTGGGTGGAACCTGAAGGGGGAGAAGGGCGTCCTCACGTCTTGGTCTATGGCATGGCGTACACTGAAAGGAGACTCCCCGGGAAACCAAAGGCATCCAAGAAAATGTGCCTGCGCCGGGGCTGGAAGGGGCTGACTCTGGGGTCCGGTGGGAGCAGACGGAAGGAAGAGGCCGATGCTGACCGTCCTGTCCCCTCCCCAGGGTACGTCCAGGGCTGCCGGGCCCTCATGATCACCGCCATCCTCCTGGGCTTCCTGGGCCTCTTTCTGGGCATGGTGGGGCTGCGCTGCACCAGCCTCGGAAGCTTGGACCTGTCCAAGAAGGCCAAGCTAGCGGCCACCGCGGGGACCCTGAACATACTCGCTGGTAATTGTGGGAAGCGGGGCGGGGGGAGGACCCCTAGTTCCTACCCATAGCGCTAGCCTTGCCTTCCCCTTCACCTGACAGCTGCCCCTCCTGCTCGGCTCTTCCCTCTCTGCCTGGCCACCCCACCCTCCCCCTCCCCCTGGCTGCAATTCAGTCCCTCAGCGGGGTTTCTTGAGCTCCCACCGAGCCAGGTCTGGAAGGGACTTCAAATGGGAGAGTGAGTGAGACCCTGCGGAGCCTTCCAGAGTGGAGACGCCTGTGCACGGGTGTCTCAGTGCACACGCTGCGCACCGGCACAGCGCCACCCACTGGCCGTAGCTTGCGAATTTCTGCACAAATCACCTCACCAGAAGCCTGCGAGGCAGGCTGGGTGTTGTCTGTCCTGCTTTCTAGATGTGAACGGCTGAGAAAGGTCACTGGGCTTACTCAACAAGCCACCAGCGAGGGGAGCGGGGCTGGGCCAGGGCATGGTGAAGCCACAGGAGAGGGGCGTCAGAGCTGTACTGACGTCTCGGGCAGACGGGATTTCAAGATGGGTGGGATGTGTGTGGGGATTCCAAGTGAGGAAAAGGTGTGACCCCAGGCCTTAGAGGCAGAGTTGAAAAAGGGGGTTCCCAGCCTGGTGTCGGCCTGCAGCTGTAGCCCTGTGGCATCCGATCCCGTCAGATCTCGGAAGCTAAGCAGGGTCGGGCCTGGTTAGTACCTGGATGGGAGACCGCCTGGGAACACCAGAAGCTGTAGGCTTGGGAGAAGGACCTGGAAACCCCCTCCCAAAAATCAATCTGCCATTGAAAACCCTATGAATAGCAGAGAAGCACTGACAATAGTGTCTCCCCTGTTGTACAGAGGGTTGCTATGAGTCGGATACCGACTCGACGGCACCTAGCAACAGCCTGGTGTCATGGCAGGCATCTGTAATCTCAATGACTATAGAGGCTGAGGCTGAAGGATCATGAATTTTAGGCCAGAGGCAGCCTGCATAACTTAGTGTCTCATATATTAAAAAAATTAAAAATGGGCAGGGGGTTGCAACTCAGTGGTAGAGCACTTGCAAAGTATGTGCAATGCCACGGGTCTAACCCTCGTGTACTGAAAAAAAAAATTTTTTTTTTTTGTACTGGGGATTGAACCCAGGGTCTTGCGCTTGCATGCTCTGCAAGTGCTGGACCACTGAGATGCACCCCCAGCCCATTTTTTTACTTTTTGAGAGAGGGTCTTGCTAAGTTACACAGCTGCCTCTGTTCTCCAACTTGCGATCCTCCTGCCTCCGCCTCCCAAACCGCTGGGATTACAGGCGTGCACCACCGTGCCCGGTTGAAAAAAAAAAAGGTTTTTAAAGAAAGAAAAAGATGGGTCTAGAAGAGAGTGGAAGAGGACTGGGTACAGAGTGGTAGGAGATGGCCTTGAGGTCCCCAGTCCTCGATGGGGTTGGCAGGTGATCCCAGAAACAGGAAGGGTATAGGCTGGCCCTGGGGAAAGGGAACCCGAGTGACATCGTTGTTCCTGGACCGGATGGGCCTCCTGGGCCCCGCCCTGGACAGCCCCTGCTGTTCCCTTCCCCAGGCTGCCCACGGCCCACTGGGCAGCGGCTGCCAGGAGGGGGCTAGTGCGGGCCTGCTTCCGCCCCCGCAGGCACCTGCGGGATGGTGGCCATCTCCTGGTACGCGGCCAACATCACCCAGGACTTCTTCAACCCCCAGTACACTGGCACCAAGTGAGTGAGGACCGGGCCCTGGGGGGAGGGCGGGTGTGTGTGGGCGGACTCAGCCCCGCCCGGCCCTGGCGCTCAGCCTCCGCCCCTGTGCAGGTTCGAGCTGGGCCCCGCCCTCTACCTGGGCTGGAGCGCCTCCCTGCTGTCCATCCTGGGGGGCGTCTGCCTCTGCACCACCAGCTGCTGCGCCTCCAAGGACAGCCCCGCTGCCAGGTGAGGAGGGGTCAGAAGGGGGCGCGGGATGGGCAGCGAGGGCCGCGCCTCCTGTGACCTGGGCCCCTTCTGTCCACAGGGCCAGGTTTCCCTACAAGGCCTCTGCGGTCGTGACGTCACATGTCCCCTCTGATGAAGGCAACAGCAGCTTTGGCAAATACGGCAAAAACGCCTACGTGTAGCTGGGAGCCCTAACTGCAGACCCCACTCCTGTTCCACTGACCCCCTGAAGACGGGCCCCCAGCCCGCCTTCTCTTTAAGAACCTCAGGCCAGGCCCCGCCCAGCGCCCGGTAGCCACGCCCCTCGCTGGGCTCACCTCAGGCCCCGCCCAGCACCTGGAAGCCACACCCTCTTCTGGGTGCCCCTCAGGCCCCGCCCAGCACCTGGAAGTCACGCCCCTCTCTGGGCCCTCCTCCTCAGTTGACACTCCTCTGCCTCTTCCCAGGCTCAGAATGGCCTGAGAGCTCACTTCCGCCTCGTGCGGTTGGACCTGGGGGTGCGGAGATGCCCCCCCGTATGTGCATTCTCTATAGATATTTGCATAAACGTATATTGTGGCTGTTGGAGTGTGGCTGGTGTCATGAAGCCCTGGGCCAAGCAACAGGTGGGAGGTGGCACCCAGGGCAAGGCAGTTCTTGGACAAGATTGTCACAGTGTCCGCTACTTTTGAGGCTGTCTTGTGCGGCAATGGGGGTGTCTTTAGTGATTTCATTTTGAGAGGATGGCACTTTGCTGGGGTGTAGCTCAGTGGTGGAGAGCTTGCCTAGCATGGGCAAGGTTTTGGGTTCCATCCTCAACACAGGAAGAAAAGGAGAGGAGAAAGGAAAAGAAAGAAAAGGAAAGAAAAATGAAAGAAGTAAGTAATGAAGCAAGGAAAAAGATTCGTTGTAGTTAGGTGCCTTCCAGCCAGGCCTGACTCATAGTGACCCTATGTACAACAGAACAAACCACTCCAACTCTGTGCCAGGCACGATCTTTTTTGTTTATGTTTAAGTCCATTGTTGCAGCCACTGTGTCGATCCATCTAGTTGAAGGTCTTCCTTGCTTTCATTGACCCACCACTCTGCCAATCATGGTATCTTTCACCAGGGACTGGTGCCTCCTGACAACATGGACAAGAAGGTGAGAACTAATTTCTGCTCAGGGTCAACAAGGAGCAGATGGGGAAGCCCCAGCTCCAGGAAATTGGAAGTAGCGGAGATGACTCTTGGCCAGCTGGAGATCTCAAGTCCCGCCTTTGACTCAGCATTTTCTCACAGCTGCACCAGGGGAGAGATGGTCTAGAGCAGTTTCTTTATCTGGGCTGGGAGAGGACATTGGGAAAGGCAGCCCCTTGGGTGTTCTGTGTCAGGGAACTGGATTTGGGGCGGGTACATTCCTCTGGGGAAACAGGCAGTTCCCAGAAAAGCTTCCCGAAGTCCATGTGCATCCATCTCAGACCCAGTAGAAGTTACAGGCAGGCGTGGCACCAGCACAGCAGGTGTCAAGTAGAGCTGGTACCCAGTTAGGACAAGAAAATGAGGCGCTAGACAAAAGGCAGGAAGCCAATGGAGACGAGGGGACCAGGGCCTCAGGCCAGCGTGCACTGCCTGGAGAACTGACTGGTTGCCAGTCACATGGTGCTGCCCCTGCCTTCTGCCCAGTCGCCCCCTCTGTCTCTTTAATCTCATCCACTCCCATGCATCAACTTTCATTTCAGAAAAACGAACCTCAAGCCACTTCTACCGAGTGCTTAATTATGCACCTTAATATGGTCACTAGGCGGAATGTCCAATTCTTCGCCCATCACAGATACATGGTTATAAACGGCTATGGGCACATTTACCCTTTGCTCTATTTTGCTTTTTGAGACAGGGTCTCACTATGTAGCCCAGGTTGGCCAGGAACTCTAGACCTCTGGCCTCACCCTCCCTGGTGCTGCTTACATTTCATCTTTTCCGACACACCTGCTGAGTTTCTTGCTGGCGGCTAGGGTGGGCACCAAGGCATGGACTCTGCCCTCAAAGAACTCAACCTAGGAACAAGCAGAAATATCAACAGCGGGTTTCTACGTGATGATCAAGGGGTAGGGGATGCTTCCCAAAGGAGCCAGCTTGAAAAAGCCCAATGGCACCGCATTCTAGGTCTTGGGCGATGTGGCAATAGCTGCCATCACTGAGTGCTCGCTGGATGCCAGGCATTGAGGCAAAGGACTGTCTACACTGTGTGACTGGTACAGAGTGAGGCCAGCATGTCTCCAAGGCTGCAAATGCAACTGTCCTGCTTCCTAGCAATTCTTAGCACCTGATTAAACTCAATGCTCACTGATGTCTTTAGGAGGAAGGCCCCAGGATCCAACCTTCTAGACCTTAGCACTAACCTTCTCTTCCCTTGTCCCTAGGGAAGACCCAGGTTACCCTTGTCACGATGCTAGGTGTAGCTTCTAGACACTTATGGCAGAGCACAGATTTCACAAAGACCAGGCGTTGCCAAATGTGGGAAAGAATACAAAGCAAGCTGGAAAGAATTGTTCAGGACTTTCTTTGGAGAATTCTGGTTTTATTGATTGATTTAGCTGTACTAGCACATTGAACTCAGAGCTTCACATATGATTTGCAAGTGCTCTATTGCTGAGCCACACCCCCAGTCCGTATTTTTTGCTTTTTGAGTCAGGGTCTCAGTAAGTTACACAGGCTGCCTAAAGCCTTGAATGTGCCATTTCCCACCTCCACCTCACCAACTGCTAGGATCCCAGGTGTGCGATGTGGCCCTCAGCTGAGTTCTGGTTTTAAATGAGGGTCCCTGCTCCCTAGCTAGTGCCCAAGAATGACTCATGGCACCAACCTGCATCAGAGCAACAGGAGGACCTTGGGATGTGGTGCTGTCCTCTCAAGGTCATTTGCAAAGGTGAAGGGCACGGCTGAGGAAATAATTCATACATCAAGCAGAACAGGTAACTTTTTATGAAACCAAATATGAAATAGAGCCGGTGAAAGTAGGAAGTTCACCAAAGAGGGGACCGTACTGCCACACTGCAAAGCTGATGGAATCTTGAAGTGGGGAATCAGTGAAGCGCAGCGTCTCTCACCAACATTCTTCTCTGCCTTGGTTTTCTGGCTTGAGGCCACTTCCACAGAGAGAGAAAACAAAGGGACGGAGGGAGGCTTCCGACGTGGGTGTCTCCTTTCCTGGGAGACACGACAAGGTGCCTAGCAGCAACTTTGCTGGATTGCACGAACATCTTATTAAATCACGTATCTGACAAATACTCATAAGGTCCCCGCTTTGCAACGCGCATCTCAGGGTGCTGCCAAGGAGCTTGTGAGATTACAACTCGCAATCCACATAAAGAACAGGTGGATGTGGGGAGGTCCGGCAGCCTCCAGGGCCACCAGGGACAGGAGACTCTAAACCAGGAATCCCCTCTACTTCCCCAGAACTCCAGGGGTCCTAATAACGTCACACACTGTCAGGGACTTCCTAAGGACAACCACTCCCTCAGGCTGGCACAGGCAGGAACCAGGGCCTGCCTCACCAATCCTATTTAATTGAGAATCAGATCACAAAGACAGGAATGACTCCTCCCCCAGTGTCATTCTGCACCCATTCCCTAGCCCTCTCCTCACGGCTCGGTCACCTAGCTCTGGAACCTAGATGTACCTCGAAAATACTCAGAGCAGCAAGAGAAACAAAAAAATAAACAAGAACAGTGGCGCACAGTGGCTCACAACTCAATCCCAGCAATTTGGGAGGCAGAGGCAGGAGGATCACAGGTTTGAGGCCAGAGGCAGCCTGTGCAACTTAGTGAAACCTTTTCTCAATGTAAGCAATCAAAAATGGGCTGAGGGTGCACCCAAGTGGAAGCGTACTTGCAATGTATGGGCAAAGCCTTGGGTTCAGCCTCCTAGTAACCCAAAAGAAAATAAACAAACAAATAATAAAGATATATAATTAAATATATAAAAATTAAAAATAAACAAAAAACCCAATCTAAATCCATAAACAAGAAAAAACATAAGCAGGAGCCCAGCTGGGGGGCGACTCGCTCCTGTTATCCCAGCGACTACAGAGGCAGAGGCAGGTGCATCGCAGGTTCCAGGCCAGAGGCGGCCCATGGAACTAGGTGAGACCATGTCTCAAGGTCAAAAGTGAAACTGGTCTGGGAGTGCAGCTCAGTGGCAGTGGGAGACCTGGGTTCAACCTTCAAGTACTGGGGGATTAAAAAAAAAAAAAAAAAAAAAAAAAAGGAGCGGCTACGCCAAGCGCTAAGGAGGCTGCCTGCGATCTCAGCACTGGGGAGGCTGAGGCAGGAGGATGCTGAGTGCCAGGGCAGCCTGGGCCTTGTGAGACCCTGTCTCAACCTCCAGAGGTCACCAGGTGGGGGAGGAGCCTGGCGTGGTGGCCATGCCTGCGATCTCAGCGCTGGGAGGCTGAGGCACAAGGACAGCCCAGGCTACTTAATCAGATCCGGTAGAAAGAAAAGAAAAGAGCCAGGCGCGGTGGCGCACGCCTGTAATCCCAGTGGCTCGGGAGGCGGAGGCAGGAGGATCGCAAGTTCGAGACCAGAGGCAGTCTGCGTAATTTAGCGACACCCTGTCTCAGAAAAGTAAAAACAAAATGGGCTGAGGGTGCAGCTCAGTGGTCCAGCATTTGCAGAGCATGCAGGCGCGAGGCCCTGGTCCAACTCTCAGTACCGGAAAAAAAAAAAAAAAAAAAAAAGAAAGAAAAGAAAACAAAAAAGAAAAGAAGAGAAAGAGGAGAAGGGAGGGAAGGGAAGGGAGAGCAGAAAGGAAGGGAGCAGCCAAGTTCAAGAGGTGGGAATGGCCAGAGAAAGGGACCCATCTCCCCTGGCAGGGGACACAGCGGGGCAGACAACGGCAGAGGCCAAGGGCGAGCTGGAGGCACAGACCAGAGCGCTGATCAGGAATGAGAGGCGATCTGCGACCCTCAGCGCCAGACGCCCACAACCAAGCAGGCGGCTCCCGCAAGAGGCCGTTTATTCCTACAGACTCTGCAGCCCTGCTTCCCCCACCCCCCACTGGCCAGTCTTTGGGGTCCACGTGGCCTTCCCTCGAGGGCAGGACCCAGCCGTGCTGGGTGAGCGGGCGGCTCCTCCCTCCATTCTTGGGTGACACACGGGGGTCCTTCGGTCTCCGGTGGCCAGGCTCACACGGTCCACTTCAGACACCTGCAGGGAGACCCCCAGATGAGGAGAGAGGCCTGGGCAGGCCGTGGGGGGCAAGGCGGTGGGTGCGGGCGGCCGGCCGGCTCACCTGGTCTCCTGGTGCGTGCCCAGACAGCGCACGGTGCAGTACCTGGCGCCGCAGCTGACGCACGTGTACGGAGACGGGAAGCCGCACACGGCGCAGAAGGGGCGCTGGGGCCGCGAGGGGGGCCCCGCGCAGGCCGTCAGGTAGTTGGGGCCCTCGGCCACGCTCAGGTTCTGCGGAGATGGGGGGCGCAGGCTCCATGAAGGTCACACCGGCCAGGGCCCCCCAGGCGCATCCCGTCCCCCTCCCCTCACCTGCTCCTCCAGCAAGGCCTGGAAGTTCTTCCGGAAGCGAAGTTTGAAATGATCGCCGCGCGTTTTCTTCTTTTTCTTTCCTAGGGCGTCAAGAGCAATGAGTTGCTTGACACTTGCTGATAAAAAAAAATCGCTTTTCCTGGCCTCATTATACCAGACCCCCAGGCAGCGCCCCTTGCCCACACCTCACCCAGACCCCGGGGCAGCGCCCCTGCCCACACCTCACCCAGACCCCCAGGCAGTGCCACTGCCCACACCTCACCCAGACCCCCGGGCAGCGCCCCTGCCCACACCTCAACCAGGATCTGAGTCCACCCATCCCCGTCAGGCTCTGCCCTGTCCCCAGTGTCTCCAGTCATGGCTCCCTGTCATATCCTTGCACCCTAAAGCTAAGGCTCGTGTGGGCTCAGCTACTCCATTTTCCTCACTTTACGCATAAGGAAACTGAGTCACAGCAGCCAGACACTGGTAGAGCCAGAAGGGGCTCCCAGGTCCCGGCCTCCTGGACCGACCCGTCCTTGGCCTGTCTCTAGGGCCCGACCCTCCCTCCCTCCCTCATGCCTGCCTCACCTGTGTCTGCATCATCGTCAAACTGAGGCAGCCGCTTGCCGAGCTGGGGGAGGCCGGCGTGGGGGTCATCCTGGAAGTTGTCATTCTCCAAGGCCTCAAGCTGCCTGTTGATCCGTCGCTGGCGGGCCGCCCTGTCCAGCACCCGCCGCTGCCCAGGGTCCTGGGAGCGGACTAGGTGGGGTAGGGCAAGAGGAGTTATGGGGGCTCAGAAAACAGGGGTGCTGGGCAGCCTTGGCTCTGGGCAGGGTGTGGAAGGTGGCAGAGGGGTGGAGAGCCATGGTCCTGTTCTCCTGTCACTAAGCTGTGGATGCCTCCCGTGGCAGCAAATCCCCGCAGCATTTCTGGACGTTTTGTGGGACGTGTGTGTCATGATGGCAGTCAAAGAGTTAAGAACATATCCACCCCAGAAAGTTCTCCAGGACAGCACTGTGTCCAGCCAATCCATCCTCCCTAATGAAGCCAGAACAGTGTGTGTGTGTGTGTGTGTGTGCGTGCGCACGCGCGCACGATACTTGAGGCCTGAACCTACAGCCTAGAACATACTTTGCAAGTGCCCTACCACTGAGCTGCACCCCCAGCCCCTTTTCTTTCTTTTCTTTTCTCCTTTTTCTTTCTTTCTTTTTTTTTTTTTTTTTTTGGTTTTGTTTTTGTTTTTGAGACAGGTTTTTGCTAAGTTACAGAGGCTGTCTCTGAACCTAAACTGCCACAGCCTCCAGACTGGTTGAAGGCAGGCACCCCACCCACAGCACCAGAACTGTCTTCCTGAAAGATAAATCTCCTTCTGCCACTCCACAGCCTTAAAAGCATTTGATGCCTAGCCGTGGTAGCCCTGGCTGTAACCTCATCAACCAGGAGGCCCAAGCAGGAGGATGGTAAGTTCCGGGTCTCAAAACAATGAAGCCTTTCATGGTTCTCCACTCCCTGTCCAAGGAGGTCAGACTTCTCTGAAGCATACATAATGCCTTTGTGTTTTTTTTTTTTTTTGGGGGGGGATAGTGGGGGTTGAACCCAAGGCCTTGCCCTTGCATGGTTTTCAAGTGTTGTCCCACTGAGCTGCACCCCCAGTCCTTTTTTTTTTTTTTTTTTTTTTCCACTTTTTGAGAGAGGGTCTCGGTAAATTATGCAGACTGCCTCTGGTCTCGAACTTGTGATCCTCCTGCCTCTGCCTCCCGAGCTGCTGGGATTACAGGCATACGCCACTGCACCAGGCCATAATGCCTTTCAAAAGGTAAGCTTTTCCCATTCTTTCAGCCTCTCTTAGTATTTCTCTGCAAGCTCCCAAATACGAACTTGGCTCCCTTTTTTGATGGTGGTAGTAACTGGGTGGCTGAACCCAGGGCCTTGCGCATACTTTCCAAGCCCTTTGCCACCAAGCTGCACCCCCAGACCATTTTAAAATTCTTTTATCTTCAGACAGGGTCTCGCAGGCTGCCCCTGGCCTCCAACTTGCGATCATCCTGCCTCTGCCTCCGGGGTCGCTGGGATGACAGGCGTGAACCACCGCGCCAACCTCCAACTTGCCTTCCCAAGCCACTTGCTTTTCCTAATTCTCCCGCCTTTCCTCGTGCGCAAGGAAGGTGATTCCCCGCACCTCCACTGAGTGAAACCATAACTCGGCTTTCAATACGCAATGCAAGCGCGGCCTTCCCGGCCCCCTCCTTCCCCTGAAGTTGGTTTGGGCGCCATAGCTCAGTGTGCCAGGTGCTATCTTCCTCTGCCATGGCAAGCGTATCGCTCCGAAATGCATGTCTGTCCTTCCTCCCAGAAAGGCAGCTCTTGGATAACAGGGATCTCTTTCCTCTCCTTCTCCAGCGCCCGGCTTAGGGCAGCATCAATCATATGGGAAGCAATGGATCGGGGGCTGCCCCAGCACTAACTCATGAGCCACTGAAGGAATTTGGGACGAATATCCAAGCGATGGCCTGCAGCCGCAGCCCTATGGCATCCGATCCCCTCAGATCTCGGAAGCTAAGCAGGGTCGGGTCTGGTTAGTCCTTGGATGGGAGACCGCCCGGGAACACCAGGTGCTGTAGTCTTGGGAGAAGGACCCGGCACCCGCTCCCAAAAATCAATCCACCATTGAAAGCCCTATGAACAGCAGAGAAGCACTGACAATAGTGTTTCGCCTGTTGTTTCGCTATGAGTCGGACACTGACTCGACGGCACCTAACAACAATAATCTGAGTGATGAAGTCCTAGACCGGGTTTGGACGTGGAAGGCGGAAGGGGGCGAACCGCTGCAGACTTACATACCTGAGGTTTTCTTCTCCACCATTTGCGCAGCGCAGCCGCCGGAAGAGCCTACTGCGCAGGCGTGCGGTAGGGGCGCGATCACTTCCGGCGTCGTGTGCTTCTGCGCGTGCGCGCGGCCATTCCCCGGCCGCTTCGCGTCATCGCGCAGTGTTCCCTTGGAGACGAGCAAGCTTTCTCCGCCATGTTTTATAGGGGCAAAGCTACTTCCGGCCTCCGCGCGGGCAGTGCGGATTTGGGTTTTTTCTTGTCTTTCGAGCCCGGGCTGGCCTGGAAATCACTTCGTGGCCTCGAACTGGCGATTCTCCTGTGTCACCCTCCCAAGGGCTGGGATGACACGCGTGCACCCCAGCGCCCGGCTTGTGGCTTGTGCAGATTTTACGGGAGCCTTGCGATGGGTCCCTTTAAAGAAGGGGCGCCGGGTGGCCAAGAGCTCTGCCTCCAGCTGCAGTCCCGCCCCGCCGCCCCGCTTCCCCGCCTTCCGCCCGGCTGCTCCGGACGGGGCTGTGTCCAGGACCCGCCCCGCGTCCTGCCGGGCCACCCGCGAGGGCTCACGTCCCCCCTCCGGGTTTCGATTTTCTCCCGGGTGCCGTGGGAGGCGGGCGCGGCCGGCTCGGGCTCAGCCCCTGGCTCCTCCCCGCCTGGCGCGCTACAATCCTCGCCTTGTCTCCGCGCCGCATCTCGACTTTTCTGTGGCCTCGGGTTACACCTTTTTTTTTTTTTTTGCAGGGTGGAGCCCTAGCCTAGCTCCTCCTGGCGGCCGGCCGCTCACCAGCCCCGGGTCCCCCTTCCCAGAGTCTTCTCCCGAGTTGGAAGCCCCGGCCTGCGCCCCACCATGGCCCAGTGGGCCCCGGGATTGCGGCTCCAAGTCTTGCTGCTGCTACTGCTGCTGCTGCTGTCGCCGCCTCCTGCGAGCTCTGCCTCTGATCGCCCCCGGGGCAGCAACGCCGTCAACCCAGGTGAGAACCCTGGGAGACCAGGGGCCCGAGTGGGCCCGGGGTTGACAAGTCAGCCAGCCTGGCCGGCATGGGGGTCAGGGGCTCCAGGAGGTGTCCTGCCTCTCCCTGGCCCAGCCCTTTCCTTGGGGACCGAATCCCGCTGCTCCTTCACCCACTCCACACCCTGAAGTGAGGTTTCCAGTCTCCCGGGGGGGCAAAGGGACCCCAAATTCCTTCCTGGATGTCACTTCCACCCGGCATGCTCTGGAGAGCTGGGGGTTAAAAAATGTCCTTGGGCGTGAAGAGTTTAAGAGGGAATCGGAAAGATGAAAAGAATAGTAGTGGAGTAAGGGGGAGATGAAGGAGTCTTGCTGAGGGCCAAGCACGAGGGGCTCGGAGCTGGAGGGAAGGAGGGTCTCAAGGGACCATTGCCGCCGGTGACAGAGAAGCTGCTGGTGATCACGGTCGCCACCGCGGAGACAGAAGGATACCGGCGTTTCCTGCAGTCTGCACAGTTCTTCAACTACACCGTTCGGGTGAGCAGGGTAGTGGTGTGTGGGGGTGGCACAGAGTGCCTGGGTCCCCATAATGAGCCTGGTCAGGGTCCCTCCCTACCAACCTTGGCCAGCTGAGCTCCCCCCAGCATGGCTGATTTCCCCTCCCACAGACCCTGGGCCTGGGACAGGAGTGGCGAGGGGGCGATGTGGCCCGAACAGTTGGTGGTGGCCAGAAGGTGAGGTGGCTAAAGAAGGAAATGGAGAAATACGCGGACAGAGATGACATGGTGGTCATGTTCGTAGACAGGTACAGGGGCTGGGGCTGGGGAGAAAGGAGAGGGCCACTGTCAGGAGGGGAAAAGGATGCTGAGGTTCCTAGTGGCCTCCTGCTTATCCTCCCCTTCCTCGCCCAGCTACGATGTGCTTCTGGCCGGCAGCCCCTCGGAGCTGCTGAAGAAGTTCATCCAGATCGGCAGCCACCTGCTCTTCTCTGCCGAGGGCTTCTGCTGGCCCGAGTGGGGGCTGGCAGAGCAGTACCCTGAGGTGGGCATGGGGAAGCGCTTCCTCAACTCCGGTGGTGAGTGGCAGAGTACCCGAGGCGGAGGGGAACCAGCGCCAGGGGGCCTGGATGCTCCAGGTGCCTCAGGGCTGGCGAGGGATGGGGACAGATGCGTGGGACCCGGGGAGTCTTGCCATCAACCCCTCTCCTGTCTCCCAGGCTTCATTGGCTTTGCCCCCACCGTCCACCAAATCGTCCGCCAGTGGAAGTACAAAGATGATGATGATGATCAGTTGTTCTACACGCGACTCTACCTGGACCCGGGGCTGAGGGTAGGGAGGGCAGGGGACGGGGCCCTCACAGTCCTGGGGAGGGCGTGGGAAGCTGGCGCTGAATGGGAGAGAAGGTCTCAAGGGGGGTTGGAGGAGATAGAGGGAGCGATGGCACCCACCTGTCATCCCAGCGACTTGGGGGCAGAGGCAGGAAGATCAAGGCAGGAGGATCGCAGGATCCAGGCCAGAGGCAGCCTGTGTTACTTAGCGAGACCCCGTCTCAAAATAAAACATAAAAACTGGGCTGGGAGTGCAGCCCAGTGGTAGAGCACTTACAAAATATGTGCCAGGCCCTGCGTTCAACCCCTCAGTACCACAAAAAAAGAAAGAGGAAGAAGAGAGTGAGAAAGGATATCGTGCCTGGCATCCTTCATTTAACTGCCCCATCTCATCCCATGCAGGAGAAACTCAGCCTTAACCTGGATCACAAGTCTCGGATCTTCCAGAACCTCAATGGGGCCTTAGGTGAGGAGGAAGGCAGGGGGAGGGGGACAGTGAGCAGCCCCTGCTGCTGGGGCTCCTGGATTGGGAACGGGCTCCTGGGCTGCTCCACAGGTCACCTGCAGGTTCACCGTCACATACCTGAGTCCTTTGCGATGTGCCAGCAATCGCAATGAAAACCGTAGAGGGAAGGCGTCCTTCATGTCTGTTGGGCATGGGCCAGGGGCTAAGACACAAGGCCTGGGGTTTTATTGCTGTGATTTCATTTAGCACGAGGATCGGATGGGGAGAGGGTCCCCAGCTAGCCACCTTGGACAGATCCTTGGGCAGGTGAGGAAGTTGGTTCCCCAAGAGGAGTGATGCACCCCCAGGGTCACAGCAGCCTGGTCAGAACCCGGTGTGGTGGCACCTGCCTGTGATCCCAGCACTTGGGAGGCAGAGGCATGAGGATCGGGAGTTCCAGGCCAGCCTGGGCCTCGCGAGACCATGTCTCAGCCTCTCGAGGTCTCGTCTCAAAGGAGGGAAAGACCCTGGCATGGTGGGCACGTCTGTAACCCCAGCATTCGGGAGGCTGAGGCAGGAGGATCGCAAGTTTGAGACCAGAGGCAGTCTGTGTAACTTAGCAAGACCCTGTCTCAAAAAGTAAAAAAAAAAAAAAAGGGCTGGGGGCGCAGCTCAGTGATCCAGCACTTGCAAAGCATGCAGGAGCGAGGCCCTGGGTTCAACCCCCAGTACCGCAAAGAAAAAAAGTTTTTTTTAAATAAAAAAATAAAAGGAACCTGAAGAGCGAGGGTTCCTGACCCAACCAAGTGATGGCCCAGGAACCATTTAGCCCAGGCCCCGTTTTCTCCCCTAGAGATATGGGAACCGCCACATTTAGAAGAGCTTGTTGCTTGGCAGCTCGCAGAGGAGGGTGGTCTAAACTCTGCCCTTGTCTCTCCCAGACGAGGTGGTCTTAAAGTTCGATCGGAATCGCGTGCGCATCCGGAACGTGGCCTACGACACACTCCCCGTGGTGATCCATGGAAACGGCCCTACTAAGGTGCCCCCGTGACTTCTACCCTGGGGACGCCCTTGGGACGCATAACCCTCCTGAGCAATCCGCCCTCCCCAGCCCCAGCCACAGAGGTGCTGTGGTGGCTTCCGCCCTGGACGCCCCTCCTCAGCCCCTTGCCCTCTCTCCCTACAGCTCCAGCTGAACTACTTGGGGAACTACGTCCCCAATGGCTGGACTCCCCAGGGGGGCTGTGGGTTTTGCAACCAGGACCGGAGGACACTCCCGGGGGGGCAGGTGAGGAAGGGAGAGCTCGCCGGTTCCTGGGGACCCCAGCCTGGCAGGGTGGGCTGTGATCGGTGAGGGTTGCGGGACAGAGGGGGGTCCAGGCTGCTCCAGAGCCACAGCACCCCTCTGTCCCCCCCGGTGCTTCAGCCTCCCCCCCGGGTGCTTCTGGCTGTGTTTGTGGAACAGCCCACCCCGTTCCTGCCCCGCTTCCTGCAGCGGCTGCTGCTTCTCGACTACCCGCCGGACAGGGTCACGCTTTTCCTGCACAACAACGTAAGTGGCCACCGCAGCCTCCCGGGGCTCCCCAGAGACCCTGCCCGCCTTGTCCCCTCTGCTCTCTCCCCACCTCCCGTCTCTGTCACGCTCCCAGGAGGTGTACCACGAGCCTCACGTCGCAGACGCCTGGTCCCAGCTCCAAGACCACTTCTCCGCTGTGAAACTGGTGGGGCCAGAGGAGGCCCTGAGTCCGGGCGAGGCCAGGGACATGGCCATGTGAGCGGGCACCAGGCAGGGAGGGGGTGCGGCACCCCCACCCTTTGTCATGTGGCCCAGGCAGCAGAGACCTGGGAAGGAGTCGCTGACCCTCTACCTGTCCTCCTGGGGGTTCAGGGGAGGCCGCCCATCCCTCTGTTCCCTTCCCTCCTCGGCTCCTCGTTTGGTTCATCAGTCCATCTCTGGGTCTGTTATGTCCAGGGACAGCTGCCGGCAGGACCCTGAGTGCGAATTCTACTTCAGCCTGGACGCTGACGCCGTCCTCACCAACCCGCAGACCCTGCGCCTCCTCATCGAGCAGAACAGGTGTCTGGCTCTGCGTGCTCCGCACCGGCTCCCACGGCCTCGTCCCCTCCACCTGGCCCTCACACCAACCTTGCCTTCCCTTCCTTCCTTCCTTTCTTCCTTCCTTCTTTCCTTCCTTCCTTCCTTTCTTCTTTCTTTCCTTCTCTTGCTTTCTCTCTCTCTCTCTCATGCTCTGTCTCTTTCTCTCTCTCTCCTTCATTATACTGGGGTTTGGACCCAGGGCCTCACGCATGCTTTGCAAATGCTCTACCCCTGAGCCGCACCCCGCTAGCCCACGTTTTACCTTTTATTTTGAACCAGGTTTTCACTAAGTAACGCAGGCTGCCTCTGCTCTCAAGCTTGCGATTCTCCTGCCTTTGGCCCCCAAGTGCTGGGATCACAGGTGGGCAATGCCAGTCCAGGCTCCTCCCCCACCTCGGGACAAGATCTTGCAAGATTGAGGCAGGGCCTCCTGAGGCCCGGGCTGGCCTGGAGCTCACAATCCCTCTGCCTCAGCCTCCTGAGTTCTGGGTTCACAGGAGGGCCTCCACCATGCCAGCCTCCTTGCTCACCTTGAGACAAGATCTGGAGAGGTTGAGACGGGGTCCACGCTGGTCTAGAACTCCAGATCCTATTGCCTCAGCCTCTTGAGTCGCTGGGTTTATAGGTGTGTGCCACCATGCCTGGCTAACATGAGGTATTCTTGAGAAACTGGTTTTTTTTTTTTTGTTTTGGTTTGGTTTTTTTTTGCACGATACTATGGGTTGAACCCAGGGCCTCATGCTTGCATGCTTTGCAAGTGCTGGACCACTAAGCTGCACCCCCAGCCCATTTGTTTTTTACTTTTTAAGACAGGGTCTCGCTAAGTTATGCAGACTGCCTCTGGTCTCGAACTTGCCATCCTCCCGCCTCTGCCTCTCAAGCCGCTGGGATCACAGGCATGTGCCGGTGCTGGTTGTTTTTTTTTTGCGCGATACTTAGAGGCTGATCCCAGGGCCTCACATACTTTGCAAGTGTTCCACCCCTGGGCTGCACCCCTAGGCCATTTTTTACTTTTTATTTTGAGTCAGAGCCTCGCTAAGTTCCAGAGGCTGCTCTTGGCCTCCACCTCACCATCCTCCCGCCTCTGCCTCCTGCGCTGCTGGGATGACAGGTAGGCGCACCCTGCTGGCTCACCGCGGCCTTTTCTGCAGGAAGGTGATAGCGCCCATGCTGTCCCGCCACGGCAAGCTGTGGTCCAACTTCTGGGGAGCCCTGAGCCCCGATGAGTACTACGCGCGCTCAGAGGACTACGTGGAGCTGGTGCAGCGGAAGCGAGTGTGAGTCCTGCCAGGCCCGCAGCTCCTCGTATCATACAGGCGCTGGACCCGCCCCCAAGCCCTTGCTTCCGGGAATCTGGGGCGGTCGCCAGCCAGATGTGCTACAGCTGTGGGGAAGGAGGCAGCTGTGAGTCAGATGGTCCTGACCAGCAGCGCTTGGCAGGAGATGTGAGGCCATCTCTGTCTTGGGGACCAGGGTACCCCACAGGCAGGAGCTCCCGCGATGCACTGGGCAGAATCGGGGAGCCCCTCTCCCGGTTAACCCATGCGTCGGTGCCCGCAGGGGCGTGTGGAATGTGCCGTACATATCGCAGGCGTATGTGATCCGCGGGGAGACCCTGAGGACCGAGCTGCCCCAGAGGGACGTGTTCTCGGGCAGCGACGCCGACCCGGACATGGCTTTCTGTAAGAGCCTGCGGGACAAGGTGAGCGGGCAGTCGGCCGGGGGGCGCGATGCCGGGGTGTGGGGGTGGGGGCAGCCGCCTGGTGCCCTCTCTGCCTTCCACATCCCCCCCGCCCCCCGCCCCCCGCCAGGGTATCTTTCTCCACCTCAGCAATCAACACGAATTCGGGCGCCTGCTGGCCACTTCGCGGTACGACACGGACCACCTGCACCCCGACCTCTGGCAGATCTTCAACAACCCCGTCGTGAGTGGGGGCCCCTGGCGAAGGAGGACGCCAGGGCACGAAGGGTGTCCCCCACTTCTGGGGAAGGGGCTAGCCCCGGGGTGGGAGGGGAGACCGCTTTGCCCAGATACCCCGACCCTCCCTCCCCGCAGGACTGGAAGGAGCAGTACATTCATGAGAACTACAGCCGCGCGCTCGCCGGGGAGGGCCTGGTGGAGCAGGTGAGCTGCGCGGACCCGCCCTGCCTTCGGGCCACTGCCGGGATTAGTGGTTCCCTTCCCCTTCCCCTTCCCCTTCCCCTTCCCCTTCCTCCCTCCCTCCCTCCCTCTTTCTTTTCTTTTCTCGTTTCTTTTCTTTCCTTTTTCTTTGTCTGTCTTTTTTCTTTCTTTCCCTCCTTCCCTCCCTTCCTTCCTTCCTTTCTCTTCCTTCCTTCCTTCCTTCTCTTTCCCTTCCTTCCTTCTTTCTTTTTTTCTTTCCCTTCCTTCCTTTCTTTCTTTCTCTTGCTTCCTTCTTTTTTCTCTTTTTTCCCTTCCTTCCTTCCTTCCTTTCTCTTCCTTCCTTCCTTCCTTTTTTCTTTTTCTTTCTTTCCCTTCATTTCTTTCTCTTCCTTCCTTTTCCTTCCTTCCTTCCTTTTTCTTTTTCTTCCTTTCTTTCTTTTCCTTCCTTCCTTCCTTTCTTTCTCTTTCTCTTTCTTTTTCTCTTCCTTTCTTTTTCTTCCTTCCTTCCTTCCTTCCTCTTTTCTTTCTTTCTTCCTTTCTTTTCCTTCCTTCCTTTCTTTCTCTTTCTTTTTCTTTTTCTCTTTCTTTTTCTTCCTTCCTTCCTTCCTTCCTCTTTTCTTTCTTTCTTCCTTTCTTTCTTTTCCTTCCCTCCTTCCTTTCTTTCTCTTTCTTTTCTTTCACACAGTCCTGGGAGTGCTGAACTCATGGCCTCTACTGCTCAGCTGCGCCGCCAGCCCTGTTTTTAGTTTTTATCTTGAAGCAGGGTCTCCCAACGTCACACAGGCTGCCTCTGGCCGTGAACATGCAATCCTCCTGCCTCCACCTTCTAAGTCATTGGGATTACAAACATGTGCCACCGTGCCCTGTCTAGATCATTGTTGTTGGGCACTGTCAAGAATCAGGTCAGACTCATAGTGATCCTATGTACAACAGAACGAAACACTCTCCAACACTGTACCAGGCTCATGATCTTTTTTATGTTTAAGCCCATTGTTGCAGCCACTGTGACAATCCATTTAGTGGAAAGTCTTCCTTTTTTCTGTGACCCACCGCTCTCCCAAACATGATGTCCTTCTCCAGGAACGGTTCCTTTCTGACAACATGTCTACAATATGTCAGATGCAGTCTAGCCATCCCAGCTTTCAAGGAGCACTCTGGTTGCACTTCTTCTAGGACAGAGCTGTTGGTTCTTTTAGCAGTCCATGGGATATTCAATATTCATCTCCAGCACCATAATTCAAAAGCATCAATTTTTTTCCGGTGTCCCTTATTTAATGTCCGGCTTTTGCAACCATGTGATGCAACTGAAAATACCATGGCATGAGTCAGGCACACCTTCGTTTTCATTGTGACCTCTTTATTTTTCAACATTTTAAAGAGGTCTTTTGCAACTGGCCTCGATTAGTGGTTTTCAAGCTGAGCTTCCAAAGGCCTGGAGGTATCCTGCTCAGGCCAGAGGGAGGCAAAGGTTGAGCAGATGGGACTACAGCTCCCAGCTGGGACATGAATCAGTGCCTCCTGTCTACTGAGTGCACAGATATCCCTCAACTTAGGATGGAGCCTAGTCTCATCCCAATAAACCCATCACGAAGTCCCAACTCGTAAGTGGAGGACCGTCTATACTGGTGTCACAGAACCCAGGTGTGGGGCACACACCTGAATCCCAGCATTTGGGAGGCTGAGGCAGAAGGATTGATGTGAGTTCGAGGCCAGCCTAGGCTGCACAGCGAGACCCCGTCTCAAACTGCCACTCAAAAAAACCTCAGTTTACCTGTGCTATGGGAGAAATGGCATATTTAAAGAAGGATGCTCTATTGGAAAGGAGTTTGAAAACCACTGTCCCCAATGCTGAGGCTCTGGGCCCCTCCTACCCTCTGTCATGCTGGGCAGACGCCTTCATTCTGCTCCCACCCACCTCTGCCAGCCTCTCCTGCAGCCCAGGGCTGGCCTCTCCCCCTCCCTGCCCACTCCACCCCTGCTCCGGTCACCCTTCCCCCAGCCTCCGCCTCCTGGCTCTCCCTCCTCCCCTGCCTTTTCCCCTCTCCATTTGCTGCCTGTCCCCCGCCCCTCTTCTGCAAGCGTCACTCAGCCTGTCCCGCCTCCCCCGCCCTCCGTCCCCGCCCCCAGCCGTGCCCGGATGTGTACTGGTTCCCCTTGCTGTCGGAACAAATGTGCGACGAGCTGGTGGAGGAAATGGAGAGCTACGGCCAGTGGTCAGGAGGCCGGCACGAGGTGAGGATCGGGGAGAGGGGGCAGGGCTCTCGGGAGGCACGATGGACTAGGGGAGGGGGCAGGCAGTGGGGAGGGGTCCCCAGGCGTACAACTGCATTCATTCATTCAGCCAAGGAACAGTCACTAGGTGCTGGTGTAGACAGCCCGAGTGCAGTGGAGACCTGTGCAGGCTGGAGCCGGGCAGAATCAGAGTGGGAGGTCCAGGGCCCTTCGCAGGAAAGGTGACGTCTCGCGAGACCCTGTCTCCACCTCGCGAGATCTCGTCTCCAGGTCGGGGAGAAGCCTGGCATGATGGCCACGGCTCTGATCCCAGCACTCCGGAGGCTGAGGCAGAGGATCTGGGACCCTGTCTTAACCTCGCGAGTTCTCATCTCAGTGGGAGGAGCCTGGCATGGTAGCCACGCCTCTGATCCCAGCACTCGGGAGGCTGAGGCAGGAGGATCGCGGACCCTGTCTTAACCTGGCAAAATCTCATTTCACCGTGGGGGAGGAGCCTGGCACGGGTAGCCACGCCTGTGGTCCCAGCCTGTGGAGGCTGAGGCAGGAGGATCTCCAAGTTTAAGGCCAGCCTGGGCTATGATCCTCTGTCTCAAAAAACAAACAAAAAACCCTAACAGCAGTGAGTCAGGCTGAGTGGAAGAGCAGCCTGTGGCAGACACAGGGAACAAAAGCCTCAAGCCCTGGGGACAGCAGGCAGGGACGTGAGCGGCTCAGTGCCCGCTGCCCACAGGATTCACGGCTGGCCGGCGGCTACGAGAACGTGCCCACGGTGGACATCCACATGAAGCAGGTGGGCTACGAGGACCAGTGGCTGCAGCTGCTGAGGACGTACGTGGGGCCCATGACCGAGAGCCTGTTCCCTGGCTACCACACCAAGGTGGGCCACCTCCTCCCGCTCCTCGCACCCCGGGCCGGGCCGGAAGTCTCCACCCAGAGCCCTCTGGGCCCCTGTAGCATTTGAGGCTGCATGGAATTGGGGCCCAGGATCGAGTTACTGCAAGAATGAAGCATCTGGGCTGAGTCCCAGGAGGTGGCAGCGAGGCCCTTTAGTAGCCCCTACTGGACAGGGGCTGCCATGGTATTAGAAGATTCCCCCGAGCCAGGTGACATTGCACGTGCCTGTGATCCCAGTGACTCGGGAGGCTGAGGCAGGAGGTGCCCTGCGCAATTTAGCCAGACTTCATCTCAAAGTAAAAAAGTAAAAAGCGGGCTGGGGCTGCCGCTCAGTGGTAGAGCATTTGCCTAGCATGAGCGAGGCCCTGGGTTCAAACCCCCGCCACCACCTCTACTGCAAAACAGAGACTCTGTAATCACAGCACTTGAGAGTCTGAGGCAGGAGGGTCCCGTTTTGCAGCCCAGCCTGGGCCTCTCGAGACCCTGTCTCAATCTCATGGGATCTTGTCTCAAGATGGGGGAAGAGCCTGGCATGGTGGCACTGCCTGTAGTCCCTGCGCTTGGGAGGCTGAGGCAGGAGGATCTTGAGTTCAAGGCCAGCCTGGGTTGCAGAGGAAGATTCTGTCTCAAAAAAAACCCCAAAAGCAACCGAGTACAGTGGTACCTGCTTTTAATCCCAACGACTCGGGAGGCAGAGGCAGAAGGATCCCAAGTCCAAGATCAGAGGCAACCTATAACTCAGACCCTGTCTCAAAACACAAAAAGTCAAAAATGGGCTCAGCGGTTAAGCTCTTGCAAAACACATGCATTAGACCCTGGGCTCAACTCTGCAGTACTGCAAAAAATAAATAAAGATCCTTAGGCTTTCCAGCCCTCCCTGTAACTTGTCCCACGTGTCCCCACAGACCCGGGCAGTGATGAACTTTGTGGTCCGCTACCGGCCAGATGAACAGCCCTCACTGCGGCCGCACCACGACTCATCCACTTTCACGCTCAATGTGGCCCTCAACCACAAGGGCCTGGATTATGAGGTGAGGTCCCAGTCTCCTCCCTCCGCAGGGCTCTGCTGGGCCCCTCTACATACACACACTTTATCATGAGACCCTGGTCCCTCAGCCACCTTTCTTGCCCTTGGCTGGACCCATTTGCATCTCCCAGTTATTTTGCGGGTAAGGTCTCCTGGGTTGGTGGTTCTCCCCTCCTTTAGAACTGCCCCCCAACCTCATCTCTGCTCACCCTTGTTTTCTGCCCTCTTCTCCTCTCCTCAGGGAGGTGGCTGCCGCTTCCTGCGCTATGACTGCGTGATCTCGTCCCCGAGGAAAGGCTGGGGCCTCCTGCACCCCGGCCGCCTCACCCACTACCACGAGGGGCTGCCCACAACCCGGGGCACCCGCTACATCATGGTGTCCTTTGTCGACCCCTGACGCTCAACCACTCTGCCAAACCTTCCCTGCCATTGTGCCTTTTTGGAGGGCTCAGGCCCCCAGCCTCGGGGTGAGGGCTCTGCCCATCTCTTGCTTCCTGATTGTCCTATGCACCTGGGACTGAGTGGGTCACCTCACACTCATCCATAGCCCGGTCAGGAAGCCCCCGGTGTCCCCCTGCCCTCCCTGCCACTCTCCAAGGTTCATGGGGAACAGGCTTCCGGGGGGTCCCTGTGTGATAAATTATTGAAGTTTCTCAGCCTCCCTCCCCATAAAGGAGGATTTGTAACTCTGGAGTCCACGTGTTAGCTTTTACCCAGCTGTTAACCCCATTCCCTGCCCGCGCCGTGCACACTGGAGCGGAGGCCACGGTGTACTTCAGAGAGGAGGAGGAGGAGAAGCGGCTGGGTGCAGTGGCGCACGCCTGTAATCCCAGCATCCGGGGAGGCCAAGGAAGGAGGATCGCAGATTTGAGGCCAGAGGGAGCCTGCACAACTTAACGAAACTTTGTCTCAAGATAAAACAATAGCCGGGCGTGGTGGCGCACACCTGTAATCCCAGTGGCTCAGGAGGCGGAGGCAGGAGGATCGCAAGCTCGAGAGCAGAGGCAGTCTGCGTAACTTAGCAAGACCCTGTCTCAAAAAGTAAAAAAATGGGCTGGGTGCAGCTCAGTGGTCCAGCACTTGCAGAGTATGCAGATGTGAGGCCTTGGGTTCAACCCCCAGTACCACAAAAAAAAAAAAAAAAAGATAAAACAATAAAACTTGAGGCTGGGGGGTGCAGCCCAGCGGTGGAACACTTGCAAAGTCTGTGAGAAGCCCTGGGTTCAGCCCCCAAGGACGGCAGAAAAAAGAAAGCAGCAGCAGAATGTTAGGCCTGCAGGGGCACCTGCAGCTTCCCCGGGTCCCGTTTCCTAACCGCCTTTGCTGCCTGAGCTGGGAAAGGGCACAAGAAGGGCCTGAGCAAAGGAGAGACGTCAAGGTCACAGGTGCAGAGGAACGGCCCCTGCGTGGTTCTGGCTGACCCTCTGCTCCCTTGGGGCCTGGTCTTCCCTGCGTTCTCTTGAGTTGGGGGGTGGGACAGAGTCCTGAGTGAGGCTTACGGGCTGGGGAAGGACGTCCCTGGCAGTCTGTGCTCCAGTGAGGAAGGGCAAAGAGAGCCGTGCAGTGGCTGGGACTAAGCTTTCAGTTGGGGCCAGGATAGCAAAAGGAGAGGCTTCCGGAAGCCATCTTCAGCAAGCTTCCTGGAACAGCCACGTGGAACGGCAGTGAGGAGCAGCTGCAAAGGAGGAAAGAGGCCTGAGAGTGGGTCCTGCCTCCAGCCTCAGGGTAGGAGTGGCGTGGAGCCCTTGCTAGAGATGTTCTCAGGCCCCGTGGGGACAGCTATGGTAGCTTGGACCTCCCCAGCCTTGCACTCACTCTGAGTTTATCGCCACTGGCCCCTTGTGGAGTACTTTTAAAAACTGCAGCCAGAGCCAGGCACAGTGGCCCACGTCTGTAATCCCAGCGACTCAGGAGGCTGAGGCAGGAGGATCACAAGTTCGAGGCCAGAGGCAGCGCCTGTGTCATTTAGTAAAAAGTACAAAATGGGCTAGGGGTGCAGCTCAGTGGTAGAGTTTTACAAGATATGTGTGAGGCGAGGCCCTGGGTTCAACCCCCAGGACCATCAAAAAAAAAAAAAAAAAAAAAAAAGCGCTAGGCTCAGTGGCGCATGCCTGTAATCCCAGCGGTATGGGAGGCAGGAGGATCGCAAGCTTGAGACCAGAGGCAGCCTGCATAATTTAGTGAGACCCTGTCTCAAAAAGTAAAAAATTGGGATGGGTTGGGGTGCAGCTCAGTGGTCCAGCACTTGCAGAGCATGCAAGCACAAGGGCCTGGGTTCAACCCCCAGTACCGGAAAAAAAAAAAAAATGTGAGGCAGGGGACAGGGACAGAAGGAGTGTGCCCAGGCTGTGTGGTAGAGCCCAAGCACTGGAACCTGTCTTCACCTGTCTCCCCCAGGTCCACCACTTATTTATTGGTCATCTCTCATAGGCAGGGCACAGTGTAAGTCATGAAGAGTGCCTCAGGAATCATGGCTTTTCTCGTGTCACTTCCAGCATGGAGAGAATCTTTTATGTTGTTTCATTCTTGAGACAGGGTCTCCACTGTGTAACCCAGGCTGGCCTCACACTCGCATCGATCCTCCTCCCTCTGCCTCCCAAGTGCTGGGATCACAGGCAGGTCCCACCATGCCAGGCTGACAGAGAGAACCTTAATCCAAAAATCACGGTGGTGCCAGGCAAGATGCCGCACACCTGTGATCCCAGCAACTCCGGAGGCGGAGGCTGGAGGATCAGGAGTTGGAGGCCAGAGGCAGCCTGTGTAACTTAGCGACACCCTGTCTTGAAATGAAACTAAAAATGAGCTAGGGGGTGCAGCCCTGTGGTAGAGCACTTACAAAGTACGTGTGAGGCCCTGGGTTTCACGCTCAAGTACCACAAAAAGGGAAAAAAAATCAGCATGGTGAAGGGAAAGTAGTTTATGCTACCAGGCAGGTAACAGAGGCACCTATGGTTGGGAGTGGGGTGGTGTCAGGCTTCCTAAGGAAATGACATTCCTCCATACAGTTCCCATAGGCCTTGGTCAGTGACGGGGAACCGTGGCGGCTGCCATGATGGTGGGGAGGCCGTGGCGGCTGCCATGATGGAGGGGAGGCCGTGGCGGCTGCCATGATGGAGGGGAGGCCACGGCGGCTGCCACGATGGATGATACCAAAGCTTAGTGAGCTGCTCTCCAGGGGTTCGCTGCCTCCCCACAAACCCCTCCCCTCTCAAACTTCTCCACCCCCAGAGGCCTAAGCGGCTCCCTCGGGAATAGACCCTCCTGGAGGTCCCAGACCTCAGAGACCAGGCCAGTGACTGAAGCATTTGCCAGCAGTTCTCACTGGTGTAGAGGCCTTGAGCTTCCTGGTAGCTAGAGGAGGCGAGAGAGCCAGACCGCCACCCAGTTCAAACCCCTTCCCCTATTGGTCCAGGCCCTTGAGCTCAGGGAATGATTACCTAACCTGGCAAAGTCTCAGGGAAGGGGGTGGAGCCGGGATCAGGGGTCAAGGGTAGCAATCTTGGACCTAAAAGCTGGGTGTTGGAGCTGCGGGTTGCCCCTGGGCGACTCCCCTCTGCAGTATGAAGGGCTCCTCCAGCCTCCTCCACAGGAGCCTCCAGGTGCTGGCTGTCCTGCAGTGGGTGTTCTCCTTCTTGGGACTTGGTGAGTCCGCAGAGCCGGAGGATCCAGGCAAACCCGGCACCTGGCGCTCGGCTTCCCCATCCCTCCAGCAAGGCAGCGTAGGGACGTCTGGGGCCGTTGCAGGAGGCTGGAGGCCAGATGGATGCAAGGGCCTGAGTGCCTTGGCATGAGCGCAGGGGCCAGGAGGGAGGTGGGGCTTAAGCACCAGAGTTCTGAGCGTGCCTCCCCCACCCTCCAGCCCAGGTGTGCCTGGTGATCTTGCTCCTGGCCTTCCTGGGCCGGGCCTGGATCTTTGGGGTCCTCTACCTGGTCTGGCTCTACCGAGACAGGGACACACCCAGGATGGGAGGCCGGCGCTCCGCCTGGGTCCGCAACTGGGCCGTCTGGAGACATTTTCGTGACTACTTTCCCATCTCGGTGAGGGCCCCCAAATGTGTCCTGAGTTGAGGTGGGGCTTCAGAACAGACTCTCAGACCTGGGCGAGGTGGCACCTGCCTGTCATCTCAGCCACTGGGGAGGCGGAGGCAGGAGGATCATGAGTTCGAGGCCAGAGGCAGCCTCTGTAACTTAGTGAGACCCTGTCTTTAAATAAAACGTAAAAGATGAGGCTAGGGGTGCAGCTCAGTGGTAGAGCGCTTGCAAAGTATGTGCAAGACCCTGGGTTCAACTTCCCAGAACCAAAATAGTAATAATAATAAGTAATAGTAATAGTAATAGAATAATAGTAATAATAAGAAGAATAAGAATAAGAATAGACTCTTGGGATGGTCACCCGCCCTGCAAAACCCAATCTCACCTGCAGGGGGGGTGCTCCTCCTCTGCTCCCCAGCTGGTTAAAACCGCAGAATTGGATCCATCCAGAAACTACATCTTTGGCTTCCACCCTCATGGGGTCCTGGTGGTTGGAGCCTTTTGCAACTTCTGCACGGAGGCCACCGGCTTCACCAGCCTCTTTCCGCGCCTCACGCCGCACCTGCTCATGCTGCCCTGTTGGTTCCAAGTCCCTCTCTTCCGGGACTACATCATGACTAGTGGTGAGGAGGGGAAATCCGATCTGAAGGCCCCCCCAGCCCCTCTGTCACCTCCCACTTCGCACTTCTCCTGTGGGGGTGGGGTGGCTCCTGGGCCTCTACCTCTCCCTTCCAGGTTCCCTTCCCATTCTTGGGAAGACTCGGGCAACTGGTGCCCCAGCCTCTGGCCTCCTCCAGGTTTGGTCTCCTCTGTCAAAGCCAGCGCTGCTTATCTGTTGTCCCGTCCTGGGGGTGGCCAGGTGGCTGTGGTGGCTGTGGGGGGCCCCCTGGAGTCACTGGAGGCAAAGCCCGGAGAGCTGAGCTTGCGGATCCGGAATCAGAAGGGATTCGTGAAGTTGGCCCTGGAGCACGGGTGAGGAGTGGTGGCTAGGGGAAGGACAGGAAGGTCGTCCCCAGGCCCCCCGTGGGGGGAGGAGCGCCGTGAGCCCATCTGCAGGGAGTCAGCGGCGCCTGCTCCCCCAGGGCCTCCCTGGTGCCTGTCTTCTCCTTCGGGGAGAGTGAGCTGTTCTGCCAGGTCCCGAACCCGCCGGGCTCGTGGGTGCGGAGAGCGCAGGAAGCGCTCCAGAGGCTGCTGAGCGTGGCCTTGCCGCTGTTCTACGGTCGCCTGGGCCTCCCCATTCCCTTCCGCAAGCCGATCCACACCGTGGGTGAGTCCCGCCTCCCCCACCCACTCCCAGCCCCAGCGCCTGCTCCCCAGGTCCACTGGGGGGCTCCCCCCCAGCCCCGGCACCTTCTCTGCTCTGCCCAAGTTAGGAGCCGATGTCCTGGCGCTAGGCCACGCGTCTGGCACGCAGGCCTCATTCCCCAAAGTTGGCCCTCATTCCCCAAAGTTGGCCTTTGGCAACCGCCCCCAGCCTTGAACTCTGTCCCCACCGATCCCGGCCAGCTGGCTGCCCGGAGCATTGCAGAGACCCCGCCCCTTCTCCCGTGTTCCTCCCGCAGTGGGCGCTGCGATTCCGGTGGAGCACAGCCCGCGGCCCAGCAGGGAGCAGGTGGACGCGCTCCACGCGCTGTACGTGCAGCGGCTCACGCAGCTGTTCGAGGAGCACAAGCAGAGATACGGCATCCCGGCCCACAGGCACCTGGTCCTCACCTAGGCGCCTGCTGCCTCCTGGCCCCGCCCTGGACCTCCGTGATTGCGGGTGGGGGGTTGGAATTAAAGATGGGAAGAGATCCAATACGTTTGTGTGTTTGTGCATGGTGGGGGAGGTTGGGGTGTGCCACAGGGCAGGGGTCTGTGGCCCCACCTCTCCTGATAGCCTCCACACACCCAGAGACCTGCAAACAGATGGCACGCTGGCCTGTCAGGGGCCTTCCGCACCACCACGCTGGAGATCAAAGTCTGAGCTGGGCTCCTGCCTCCACCAGCACTTGGGACGCAGAGGGCAAGCTGGCCAGCTTCTTATCCACTCCCTAATCAATTCCTCAGGCAGCTGGGTGCAACCCCTGTCCTGCACACACCCGCTTCCCAGCTCTGCCCAGCGACCTGCGCAGACCCACTGGCCAAGGAAGATCAAAGATCAGCGGCAAAAGGAACCTGGAGACTTCCGGGCCTCCCCAGAAGTGACGTAAGACCTGCCAAAGAGTGCCTAGACTGTCCTCATCTGTCCCCTGAGTCCTGAAGCTCTGCTGGAAGAGAGCTGCTGGGACAGATGTGTCCATAGCCCCTCCACCTTTGCTCCCTGTGAAAACCCTACAGAAGCAGTAGCTACAAGTAGTGGGTGCTTTTGAATTATGGTGCTGGAGACAAATATTGAATATACCATGGACTGCCAAAAGAGCCAACAGATCTGTCCTAGAAGTGCAACCAGAGTGCTCCTTGGAAGCAAGTGTGGCTAGACTGTGTCTTACGAATTTTGGACATATTATCAGGAGGGACCAATCCCTGGAGAAAGACATCATGTTTGGGAGAGTGGCGGGTCAACAAAAAAAAAAGGAAAACCCTCCACTAGATGGATTGACACAGTGTCTGCAACAATGGGCTTAAATATAAATAAGATCGTGTGCCTGGTACAGAATTGGGGAGTGTTTTGTGCTGCTGTACATAGGGTCGTTATGAGTCAGACCTGACTCGACAGCACCTAACAACAACAACAACAACAAACCAATGCATGCTTTCTTCTTCATGGGTGAGAAGATGTGAGAGGCCTGGGTGCCAAGGCATGGGTGTGGGGTGCTGGGATCATAGTGGGGGCCTACCACAGCAGTCTCCTCCCCCACCTTGAGGCAAGATCTTGCAAGGTTGAAACAGGGTGTCACAAGACCCAGGCTGGCCAGGAACTCCATATTCTCCTGCCTCAGCCTCCCAAGTGCTGGGATTATACACATGCGTCATGGTGCCAGGCAATAATTTCTTTAAAATGGCGTTTATGAAGTAGTTGACCATTTCTTGTTTTATAATATTGAGGAGTTCTTGTCAATTATTTTAAGTGTGATAATAACATTGTAGCTATATATTTGTAAAGTCCTTCACTTTTTAAAAATACATACAGAGGGGATGTAACTCCGTGGTAGAGCACTTGCCTAGCATGTACAAAGTTCTAGGTTCAGCACCTCAAAACAAATCAAAACTACAGAAATATTTACCAGTGCCGGGCGCGGTGGTGCACGCCTGTAATCCCAGCGGCTCGGGAGGCAGAGGCGGGACGATCGCAAGTTCGAGACCAGAGGCAGTCTGCGTAACTTAGCGAGACCCTGTCTCAAAAAGTTAAAAAAAATGGGCTGGGGGCGCAGCTCAGTGATCCAGCACTTGCAAAGCATGCAGGCGCGAGGCCCTGGATTCAACCCCCAGTACCAAAAAAAAAAAAAAAAAAAAAAAAAAAAAAAAAAAAAAAAAAAAAATATATATATATATATATATATATATATGTATGTATATATGTGTGTGTGTGTGTGTAAATATATATATATATATATAAAATATATATTTACCAATGAAATAAGGGTCTAAAGTATGTTTCAAAATATTAGGGGAGGTGGGAAGTAGCTTGTTTATATAGGATAGAAACAGTATTAGTCATGAGTTGATGATGGTTGAAGCTGATTTTCTCTCTACTCATTTGGGTGACCTCAAATAATGATCAGCCTCATCTCACTGTCCCCAAGTTTAGATATAGACTAGAGTCATTTATTCATCCATTCATAACATTCTCATTGGGCACCTACTATGTGCCAGGAACTAAGCACCAGAGGTATAGAGAGAGCTGTAGCGTGCCCCTGTGGTAAAAGCACTCATGGGCAAGTTCCTTGGTTTTCCATCTCTCTAATGGTGATGCAGGAAGCTCAGGTAGGAGTTCCTAGAACGGGACAGTCCTGTGTGCAGAATAAACAGGAGAAGTTTCCATTATGCCTGAATCGCAATGTATGGTGCAGCCCTTTCGAGAAGGACCGTTTCTTTTGTTCTGTGTCTATTAATTTCATGTATCCCCTTCATTCGGAGGAACCTGACTCCACATTCCTCAGCTATGGTCACGCCTACTCAGCTCAGAACAGTCTCTTATTACCTTTGGAGGAAGAGCTGCGTTTTGCATTGACACCCCAAAGGTAAGTGTGCAAGACAGCATTTACAAAATGCAGAGCCGCGAAAAGGACATCTCCAGTGTTAACAGCAGGACACTGGCATGGTGGTTTATAATTTCCAAAGTACCTTCCCATGGCTTGTCTCAAGGGATTTCTGACTGCTTTGTGGGCAGTTAGATCCAACTTTGCTGTCAGATAGTGCCCCTTGCCAGCTGCGGGATGGTATTAGTCAGAATCCACCACTGTGGAATTCTATTCTAAGAACATCACATTCTAAGATACACCATTTAAAAGGAAGAAAAGTTGCTGCATATTGCAGTCCACGCCTGTGATCCCAGCACTCGGGAGGCTGAGGCAGGAGGATCGCGAGTTCCACGCCAGCCTGGCAACATAGGAAGACCTTTTCTCAAAAAGCCAAACCAATCAAACAAACAAAACAACAACAAAACACTCGGGTTGGGTCCGTGGGTCTCACGACATCATTGTGCCTAGAAGCTGGAGGGGGGCTGGAACCCAGGCTGCGATTCCTGCTGGCCAGAGCCCTCTCCCACCTCCCAGCCTTGGCTGATGTCACAGCGCAGTGGCCCACGTCCCTGCTGAAACCTACTTGTTCTCTCTGGGTGGCAGAGGCAGCCCGCAGATTAAAGCCATCTCTAAACCCACTACCCGCTCCTATTCTCCTAGGGCTGCGAATGGGAGTGAGGCTACCCCACAGGCTCAGACTGCAGACTGGAGCCAGATGGCTTTCGATTGGCCAAGCAAACAGTGTGTGGGCGGGACTTATGATGACATCTTGCTTCTGAGTGGCTTAGACGGAAGAGGGAGCTGGGACTTGCGATTCTGATTGGCTCTGGGGACTGGAAGTGGGCAAATCTCACACCAACGCAACAGTTTCTGGTGGCAGAAGGCCAGGCTTCTGGTGAAAGGGGCCAGATGGGAACAATTGATCTCCATGTGGCCACAAGTGACTTTTTCCTGGAACCTTTTAACTTTTTGAAGCGCTTTCACACAACCAAGTATATGTGACCTTAACTGAAAGATTTGCTTCTTTTCTTTCTTTCTTCCTCCCTCCCTTCCTCTCTCCCTCCCTCCCTCTTTCTTTTCCTTCCTTCTTTCTTTCTTTCTTTCTTTCTTTCTTTCTTTCTTTTCTTTCTTTCTTTCTTTTCTGGTGGTGCTGGGGATTGAACCTAGGGCCTCACACATGCTTGTTGGTTGTTAGGTGCCATTGAGTCGGTATCCGGCTCACAGTGACTCATAGGGTTTTCAATGGCTGACTGTTTCGGGATTGCCTTGGGAGTGGATTGCCAGGCCCTTCTCCCATTTTTGTGGTGCTGGGAATTGAACTCGGGACCTCAGAGACTGCAGTGCAGAGCTCTATCAACTGAGCTAAATCCCAGCCCTCACACATGCTAGCTAGCACTTTACCACTGAGCTGCACCCTCTACCCCGTTTTTACTTTTTTACTTTGAGACAGCATCTGGCTAAATTACGCAGGCTGCCTCTAAGGCTCAAACTTGTGATTCTCCTCCCTCAGCCTCCCGAGTTGCTGGGATTGCAGGCATGAGCCACCACACCCAGCTTCACTGCAGTTTTGTGACATGCGAAGCGTTGGCACTTCTGGAAATCAGAACTAGAG
>VMDO01003800.1:93952-136608 GCA_007922755.1 Pedetes capensis
CAGGGGAAACACTATTGTCAGTGCTTCTCTGCTGTTCATAGGGTTTTCAATGGCAGATTGATTTTTGGGAGGGGGTTGCCAGGTCCTTCTCCCAAACCTACAGCTTCTGGTGTTCCCAGGCGGTCTCCCATCCAGGTACTAACCAGGCCTGACCCTGCTTAGCTTCCGAGATCTGACGGGATCAGATGCCACAGGGCTAGGGCTGCAGGCGTAGAACTAGAGGAGGCATCCTATTTTAAAACGTTGTCAGAGCAGGACTCTGTGGCTCACTCCTGTAATCCCAGCGACTCCGGAGGCTGAGGCAGGAGGATCGCAAGTTCGAGGCCTGAGGCAGCCTGTGCAATTTAGCACAACCCTGTCTCAAAAAAAAAAAAAAAAAAAAAAAAGTAAAAAGGGGGCTGGGGCGCAGCTTAGTGGTGAACCCCAGCTGTCAGTTACTTTGGGGCCTACTTGCACCTAGAATCCCATTCCCGCCATCTGATCTGTCTTTAAGCCTGGTGTGGCTATGTGTATGAGCCTCCAGGACCACGACCCCCTCCCCTAGTCGTATTCCATTAGGCCACCCCGTGGCATCAGTTTGCGTGGTTATCAAGTTATCCCCTTGGAAAGTACATGACATGACAGACGAGTGATAAACTTTGGTGGGATAGAGATGGGTGGAATTTGAGAGCTGGGCATTGCGGAAGGCAGGACCTCCCAGCAGGCGCCAGGTGCCCTTCACATTCCCCACGTTTCTCTCCAGAGCACTTTACAGTTAGGAATGGCTTCCACCATCGCTTTCGTGGCTCCTTACAGGGTAGGGCTACAGGGGTCCTTCTCTCACTTTATAGCAAGTGGGGAAACCCTCAGGAGTTAAGACCCTGGGCCCCCAGCTAATTAAAGCCAAGAGCACAGCTGCACTCTCTTGAGTCCCAAGTCCACACTTTCCTTGTTGGTTTCGGTTTGACTTTGAGGCAGGGTTTCTCTATGCAGCCCAGGCTGGCCTTGAACCCGTGATTCTCCTGATTCAGCCTCCGTAGTGCTGGGATTAGGCTGGGATTTAGCTCAGTTGGCAGAGCACTGCTCTGCAGTCTCTGAGGTCCCGAGTTTGATTCCCAGCACCGCAAAAATGGGAGAAGGACCTGGCAACCCACTCCCAAGGCAATCCCCAAACAATCTGCCATTGAAAACCCTATGAGGGTCGCTATGAGTCGGATACGACTCGACAGCACTCAGCAACAACAACAAGTGCTGGGATTACAGGTGAGCCCCACCAGGCTTGGCTTCACGCTTCATTTTGCCATCCCCCTCCCTTCCACCCAACTGGAGTCTAGTGTATGCACCATGGCCCGCTGTACACTCATGTGCCTGGAAGTTTTCTTTCTTCCTTTCCTTTTTTCTTATTTTACTTTTTTGCTGTACTGAGGGGCTGAACTCAGGGCCTCTCCCATGCTTTGCAAGCACCGTACCACTGAACTGTACCTCAACCCCTTTTTTATTATTTGTCTTCAGACAGGGTCTTGCTAAATTACACAACCAAGTATATGTGACCTTAACTGCAAGATTTCTCTCTTTTCTTTCTCTTTCTTTCTTTTCTTTGGAGGCCTTTGGCCTCCAACCTACGATCCTCCTGCCTCAGCCTCCCAAATCCCTGGGATTACAGGTGGGCACCACCATCCTCTCCCAGCTAGTTTCTTTTCTTGGTGCTGCCCTGGGGGCTCTTGCGGTGTGAGTTGGGGGGGATTAGAGCTGGGGAGATTAGAGCTGGGAACATGGATGCTCTGTCACTGTGCCTCTGCCCGAGAGTGGCACAGTAGGAATATTCAGATTTCTTCACCTTGCTCTGCTCAGTTCTGCTTTTCCCCTTCTGTCTCATGGTCTCTTGGAGTCTGTCAATTTCTTCTCCAGGGCAAAGGCTCCGAGACCTCTTCCCAGCCATACTCACGAGGGGGGGGGGGGCAGGGGCATCGGGAGGATTCAGTTGAGAGGGTGGCCCCGGATTGAGAGTGGGTGAGTGGGACCACTAATCCCAGGCAACCCCAACTCCACCAAAACCCGAGACACCCCCATCCTCAGTCTGGCTCCTCACCGGGTCCAATCTGTGGGACTCGAGACGACCCTAGCCCAGTGGCCCCCCACCAGACCCCAGCCAGACTCGGAGTCCGATCCGGATCCGCCCCAGATTTCCTCCGCCTCCATGTCCTGGGGTCTCCGCCCCCTGAGCCTCTTGGGGAGAGGGAGGGGATCGCGGTGGAGAGTCAAGGCTGGAACCACTCCAGCCTCCCGAACCCTGAACCAGCCAGGGGGCGTCGAGCCTGCATCCCGAGCTGAGCTGCGGCGCGCGCCCCACGTCCCCAAGCGAAACCCGAGTCGGGGCGTTCAGCGTGGCCCAGTCCCCGCCTGCCATCCTCGCTGGATTCGGCGACTCCCTAGAGGCTCCCGCTCTCGGCATCGCCCGGATCGCAGCATCTCAGCACGCCGGCTCCTGCTCGGGCGAGGTAGGGGGGGCCACCCGGCCCGGAGCTTGGGGTGGCTGTGGGAGGTGACCTGCTCCTCCGCCCTGGAACCAGGCCAGCAGAAAGTCACCGCCCCCTAGGGGACAAAGCGGCCACGCCCCCTGTGGCCCAGCCCCTCTGGGTCTGATGACCCAGATAACTAAGAGAGAGACTTCGCGGCAGGTGTCCAGAGGCGCTGTCACCTGCTCTTGCTCACCCGGCTGCATCACCACTTCGCTCCCACCTGGCCCCGGGGTCCGATGGCCAAGGGGACCCCGGCCAAGCAGACAGCTTCTATCCGGGTGTCCTGTCACGTCCAACTTTGGGAGAGGGGTGGAGGGAGGACCCGCCTCCTCTGTGATTGTGACCCCTGGACAAACCCCTGCACCCCCACCTTCCAGCCCACCCCTCCCCTCTGCATCCGGTCTCCCCATTTTCTGATTTCAGGGTGTTCTGTTCCAGCCTCTTAGCCGCCTTTATCCTCTCCTTGGCCCATACCTCCTTCCCCCAGGGACACCCAGGGGAAAGGGGGTGTGTCTCGCTGCTTTGTGTTTACAGTCCCCTCTGAGGTGCCTGCAGCCTTAGCCCTGTGGCATCCAATCCCATCAGATCTCGGAAGCTAAGCAGGGTCAGGCCTGGTTGGTACTTGAATGGGAGACCGCCTGGGAACACCAGGTGCTGTAGGCTTGGGAGAAGGACCCGGCAACCTGCTCCCGAAAGTCAATCCACCATTGAAGACCCTATGAATAGCAGAGAAGCACTGACAATAGTGTTTCACCTGTTGTATGCAGGGTTGCTATGAGTCGGATACTGACTCGACAGCACATACAATGACGACAACCCTCCGAGGTGCTGGGGGTGCCTGCTAGGATGTTTTACTTATCATTATTATTATTATTATTATTATTATTATTATTATTATTTGTGGTACTGGGGGTTGAACCCAGGGCCTCTCGCCTGCATGCTTTGCAAGTGCTGGACCACTGAGCTGCGCCCCCAGGCCATTTTCTTTTACCTTTTTGAGACAGGGTCTCGCTAAATTATGCAGACTGCCTCTGGTCTCAAACTTGCGATCCTCCTGCCTCTGCCTCCTGAGCCGCTGGGATTATAGGCGTGCACCACTGCACCCACCTGGTTCTGGAGATATAAATGGGACCCTAGGGCTAAGCTGTTCATCTCTGGGACCCACTGTCCCCAAAGGCTGGGGCGAGGAGTTTCATGCTTGGCCTAGTCCCATGTGTATGGAGGCTTTGGCGTGGGGATTGCTGGCAGTGTGGGCAAGGCGGGGCAGTGGGTCCCCCAGAAATCTCATCCCTGCTTCTGTTTTGGGTTTATTTATTTATTTATTTATTTTTGCAGTGCTGTGGGGCTGAATCGAGGGCCTCCCACAAACTTTGCAAGTGATCTATCACTGAGCTGCATCCCCACCCCATTTTTCACTTTTTATTTATTTATTAATTTACATAATTTAAATATATTTATAATTTATTTGCCTGCAGCCGTAGCCCTATGGCGTCCAATCCGGTCAGATCTCGGAAGCTAAGCAGGGTTGGGCCTGGTTAGTCCTTGGATGGGAGACCGCCTGGAAACACCATGAGCTATAGGCTTGGGAGACGGACCCGGCAACCCAAAAATCAATTTGCCATTGAAAACCCTATGAACATTGCCTGGCATGGTGGCGCACGCCTGTAATCCCAGCAGCTCTCGAGGCAGAGGCTGGAGGATCATAAGTTCGATACCCGAGGCAGTCTGCATAACTTAGTGAGACCCTATCTCAAAAAGTAAAAAAGTGGGCTGGGGGTGCAGCTCAGTGGTCCAGCACTTGCAGAGCATGCAAGCGCAAGGCCCTGGGTTCAACCCCCAGTACCACTACCCAAAAAAAAAAAAAAAGAAAGAAAGAAAGAAAGAAAGAAAAGAAAACCCTATGAACAGCAGAGAAGCACTGACAATAGTGTTTCACCTGTTGTATGTAGAGTTGCTATGAGTCGGATACCGACTCGATGGCATCTGACAACAACAACAACAATAATTTATTTATTTATTATTTACAGAGACAGGGTCTCTGTCTATTACACAGGCTGCCACTGGCCTTGAACTTGCAATCCTCCTGCCTTTGCCTCCAGAGTCGGTGGGATGACAGGCATGTGCCACCTAGCCAGGCAAGTCCCAGGTTCTGATCAGTGTGGCCCACCTGGGACACTGGACACCTGCCAGGGACCCAGCAGCTCCTGCCCTTGCTTTTCAGGGTGAATTTGGAGACCCAGGTAAACCAAAAAGGTCTCCGTGCACAGGCCTAGGGAATTTAACTTTTAGCCTGGCCCTGCCCCACTGCAGTGCTTTCTGGCCAGGATCTGAATCCTCTTGGGACTCCATTTCCTTGCTGTGAAAGGAAAGGGTTGAAGCCTGAGGTCTTTAATGGCCCCAGGAGGCACTCTGCAGTGCTGAGCCTGGCTTTCCTTTCTGTCTGATGATGCCGGCTGGGTGCTGTTTCACCTCGCCTGGGAGCACCTCAGCCCTGGAGTCGATTGGAAGGAATCAGAAAAGAAAGAGGGAGCAGGGACTCTTGAAGCCTTGTATGTCCAGTGGGCATGCTGCATTTATTTAAACTGTGTTTGGCACAGAGGCTTAAAAAATGGGGCGGGGGATGTAGAGCAGGGGTACAGCGTTTGCCTAGCACAGCCTGTGCAAAGCCTGGGGTTCCATCCCCAGCTCCGCACACATACACACATGTTGTTGTTGTTAGATGCCGTCGAGTCATGTCCGACTCATAGCGACCCTCATGGGGTTTTCAATGGCTGATTGTTTCGGGATTGCCTTGCGAGTGGGTTGCCACGTCCTTCTCCCATTTTTGCGGTGCTGGGAATCGAACTCGGGACCTCAGAGACTGCAGAGCAGCGCTCTACCAACTGAGCTAAAACCCAGCCCACATACAAACATATACAGCTTAAAACCTTTCCCAAAATATCCCTTGGTGCCACAGCTGGTCCCCTCCTCCAAACCTGGGTTACGTTTATTTGTGTTTATTTTTATTTTTTTAAATATCCAGGTGTAGTGGCCCATGCCTGTAAATCCCACTCAGAAGGTGGAGACAGGAGATTCACGTGTTTGAAACCAGAGGCAGCTTACACAATTTAGCGAGATCCTGTCTCAAGGTAAAAAAAGAAATTTTCAAAAGGGGGTTAGGTGTGCAACCCAGGGGCAAGGCTCTTGCAAAGTGTGTGCGAGGCCCTGGGTTCAGCCCCCCCCCCCCAGTACCACCAAGTAAATAAATAAGTAAATAAATCAATAAATCCAGCCAAGTCTGCCATTGGTGCGCCCCTCCCATCCCAGTGCCTCGGGAGGCTGAGGCAAGAGGATCGAGAGTTGGAGGCCAGAGGCAGCCTGTGCAACTTAATGAGACCCCCGCCTCCAAATATAAAATGATAAAGGGGCTGGGGGTGCAATTCAGTGGTAGAGCAGTTGCTTCGTCTGACCTGGGATCCATCATAATACAGCCAAAAATAAATAAATAAATCCAGCCAAGCCAATGTCATCCCTCCTCCCCAGTCCCAGTAGCTAATCCGTGTCCCCTGGGATGTTGGATAAAGAGGCTCAATGTAGGTGATGCTAGGGGAGCACTGTATTTGGCTGAGGAGGGTTTGATTGGTTAATTTGGCTGGTCTGGAGGAGACAGGTCTGGAATTAGAATTCAGGTAGGGTGGCTTTCCCTTTGGTTCTGTCTCTGGCCAGGGAAATTGAAGAGCTGCCAGTCAAGGGTATGTGGGAGACTCAGGGACTGCCCTAAAAGAGAGGCTGAGGAATGGCAAGGGCAAAGAAACTCCCGAGTAGAAGATGGTGCACCAAACACAGGAAAGGAAAGGAGGAGAAGGTGAGGGAGCAGGGGAAGGAGGAGGAAGAGGAGAAGAGGGCTAAAGGAAGGGCCTCCATCTTTGGAAGGAAAGTAAATGGGGTGAAGGGGGTGAATGCTCTGGAGGAGGGCAGGTGTGATCGTGGGAAAGTGCCCTCTCTCTCTCTCTCTCTCTCTCTCGCTCTCTCTCTCTCTCTCTCTCCTAGTCCTGGGGCTTGAACCCAGGGCCTTGGGCATGCTAGGCAACTGCTCCACCCTTGAGCCATACCCCCAGCTCTTTTTCTTTTCCATTTTGAGACAAGGTCTCACTAGGTTGCACAGGCTGCCTCTGGCCTCGAACTCGCACTCCTCCCTCCTCAGCCTCCTGAGTCACTGGGATGACAGGTGTGTGCCGTGGCTCCTGGCCCAGAAAGTGGGTTTGGATTGGCCTGGGGGGGATGGCTTGATGTTTATTCTAGAGTCCCTTTGCAAACTCTTTTTGCTTATGGTTCCATTTGTGTGCGCGGGTAGGTCTGGCACAGCAATATGGAAGACCTGGGTTCGGCATCTTCCTCCTCTGGTCCTTGGGAGAGAAGGGAGTGGCTACTCTCTTGCTCTTTCCTGGAGGGCCCTCTCCTGGGCAGAGTGGTGACGGAGAGCTTCTTTCCCTGGCGTCTTTGCAGAGGTCTCTGTAAAGAGGCAGGCCCCTTGAAGGAATGTTCCTCCATTTTTTTGCCCACACCAAGGACTTCTGTCCTTTGTCTAGATCGCTGGGAGCTGGCTGCACATAAAGGAGGTCTGGGGCAAGGCTCTGGGCAGCTCATTAGGGATTCTCAAGTTTGTGACTGTGAAGGACATCCTGGTAGGGGTGGAGCGAGGTGAGTTGAGATTTCTGGGAGCTGCTGGGAAGAGGGAGGGAGTTGAGCCTCTGAGGGTTGAGCCTCCATTCCCAGGGGAGCATGGGGAGTGGAAAAGAAAGGGTGTTTGTGTAGCAAAGAAAGGGTCTGTTAGAGGCCGGGCGTGGTGGCTCACGCCAGTAATCATAGCGACTCGGGAGGTGGAGGCAGGAGGATCGCAGGTGCGAGGCCAAAGGAAGCCAGCGTAACTTAGCGAGACCCTGTCTCAAGATAAAAAATAAAAAATGGGCTGGAGGTGCAGCCCAGTGGTAGAGGGCTTGCAAAGTATGTGTGAGGCCCTGGGTTTGACCCCCAAGTACCGGAAAAAGAAAAGAAAAGAAAAGAAGAGAAAAGAAAAAAGAAAGAAAGCGAGGGAGAGAAAAAGGAAAGACAGGGGCTGTTGGAACTGTTGTGTTGGGCTCTAGATGTGCACGCAGAGGCCTCTGATCTCACAAGTGAATCTGTCTTTCCTGCAGGGTGATGAAGATGGAAGCCAGCTGTGACACAGCCACCTCAGACGTCCCTAAGTGGGAAGAGGAGGCTGCGCCCAACGTGGAGTCTGGAGCTGAGCTCTGAACTCCAGCCACAGCAGGCCCGCGGCCAAGGTCAGGGCCAGATTGGAGCCTGAAGCTGATGCCCAACCTCTGGTGACCAAACCAGGGCCTGAAGCTGACGTCAAGTCCTTGAGGGCAGAGCCCAGGGCTGGATCGGGACCCAAGGCAGAGACTGAGTGGTTGGATTTCGTGATGGCCATTTTGGGGGGCATCTACAGTGGCCTCAACTACCCTCCTAGCGGCTACCACATCTGGCTCCTGGATCCTGACCACAGGTTTGTGTTGGCCACGTCCAACCCAGGAGTAGTGAGAGCCGGGGAGCCCCGCCCAGGAGAAAGGGGTGAAAGCCAGGATTGTGGGCGTAGACCTTCAGAAAGAGAAGAAGCCTGCCTCTGCCCACCCCTTGTTGGGCGCCTGAGCAAATAGAGCCCGCTTTGGGAGGCACTGAGGGTGGGGTTGGGAACCTGGGGAGGTGGAAACAGCAGAAGGACCGGTAAGCACTTCTGAATTTGAGGATCCATTCGAGAATTTCATGAAGTAGGGGCACAAAAAGAGGGGAGCTGGCGAGAGGTCTAGGGGTGCACAGGGAGCACCCACAAACTCAGAGCAGCTCAGAGCAGGGGTAGGGGAGGAGCTAAAAGGAAGCGGGGCGTGGTTAACTCCTGGGGGCGTGGCAGTCTCCTGGACGTGGAGCCAAGGGCAGGGGCGTGGCAATCTCCTGGAGGTGGAGCCAAGGGCAGGGGGCGTGGCGAGCGGTCCAGAACTTGATGCCCTCTGAGCCTCTGAGCTGCAGCTTCTGGAGAGGTGGGAGTGGCCCCCGGTGTCAAAACGCTGTGCTGCCGCTCTGGAATCCGAGACCCAAGGGTTGAGGGGAGCTCCCTGGCCCCCACCCCCAGGTGGTGAAGACAGAGTGCTCTGCCTGCGAGCCTTGTGAGCCGACCTGGCCCTGGGCAGGGGAGAGGCGGGGAGAGGCCCCCTAACGGCCTGGGCTCTGCAGGTGGCGCTGCAGTCGCTGGACGCGCTGGACGCCAGGGAGGCGGAGCTGGTGGAGGTGCTGCGCTTGGTGCCGTGGGAGCAGGACAGGAAGGCTTGACCCGAAGGAACCCCGGAGTCAAGGTGGCACCGCCCCCCCCCCCACCGACGACCAGCTGGGGCCCCCGGAGCTGAAAAAATGTCACAGGTGAGAAAGACAAAGGAGAACTTTGCAGGGGCTGCAGGACATCTGTCCCCAGGCGTGGCCAATCCACAGGCTTTTTCCCTTTCTGGGATCCACCGAGTCCAGGGGGCCCGTGAGCCTTGCCCTGGCAACTCCAGTTCTTACCGGGACCCTTTTGCCCAGGATCAACTACGAACTCCCATCCTCCAAGCCTCAGTACTTCCGGATCTCAGGGACCCCGTCTCTACACGGACCCTGCCGCTCTTTCGAGGACCCAAACATCCTGATTGAGTCTTTGCGCCTCCACTGCCCCTTCCCAGCTACGGATCTGCCTCTGCCCAGAGACCCACAGTGGCCGCTCCACGCAGATCCCGCCTCTCCTTGGGGATCCAGGTGGTCGGATCACTTGTCCCTGCTCTATTCCCGCTACCCTGGAGACCTAGGCTTTCACACACCTCACTCTGCCCAGGTGCCTCCCTAGGGCCCACATGGGAACCCTGGTCATGAATAGGGAGTGACGGTGCCGAGAGGCGCCCCACTCATCAGCACCCTGGCCTCCCCGCAGGGCATCCTTCGGGGCTGAGTCACAGCGTGGATGCTCCTGGCTGGGCAGGGCTTGCGGCCGGCGGAGCTCCAGCGCTTGGCCACCTTCTAGTCGCTGCCCATCGGGGCCGTGTTGGAGACAGACGGCGACGTGGCGCGCTTCCGACCGTAGCCCTAGGCACGGAGCGACGCGCCTCGGGGGAGACCCTCATCCAGGACTGGACGCCCTACCAGCCTAGCGACAGCAACCTGCGCCTCCTGGCGGCCAAGGGCCTGGAGCGCGCGTGGACAGCCGCGCCCGGCCACGGACGCTCACATCGGGCCCGCGCCTCTTTCTCGATTGCGCACCGTAGGGAGAGCGCGTGGCGCCGCCTCAACCTCAACGCCTTGGGCAGCTGCAGCGCTCAGGTCCAGGGCCGGCTGCCCCACGTCTCGCCGGCCTCAAAGGCAAGGGCCAGCGGTTTCTGGCGCCGCAGCTGCCGCTGGATGACAGGTAGCTGACTTCTGTCTGGCCGGCTGGGGCTTGAGGTGGCCAAGGGTTACGCCGAACAGCGCCTGCTGGAGGCCAACGTCTGCGGCCTTTCCTCCCAGAGGCCAGCAAAGGAGCCCTTCAGACTCGCGCCTCTTCCGCAGACCCGCAGCCAGCCTCGCCTCTACCAAGCTCCGCCCTCCTCAGAGGTCCCCTCTGATTCCTCCCCTTTTACTTTTGGAAAGGGGAGCCAGGTTGAAACAAGGTCTGGCTGTGTGTAGACCAGGCTGGCCTCCAACTCACGTCGATCCTCCTGCCTCAGCCTCCTGAGTGCTGGGATCACAGGTGTGCGCCACTACGCCTGCCTTGACTGCTACGCTTACAGGGTGTCGGTCCCCCCCCTTCCCATTTCTCCTTAGCTCTGCCTGCCACCTTGTCTCTAGCACCCCCAGACGTTCTTGCTCATCCCTGCACCTAAACTGATGGATTTAAGGGAGCCCCTTCCAAGATATGATCCCTTCTGAGCCCTTCCTTTTCCACTGCCCCATCCTGGGAGTGAACCCCCCCTTCCAGCTTCTGCCTTCTTCTCCCTCTTGAGTGGGAGCAGGCACAAGGGGGTGCAATGCCAGAAGTGAGGCTGCCTGGTCTGTGATTACCCCTCTTCCTCTCGCCCTTTCTAAAGCTCCAGAGCTAGCGTGGCGCTGCCCTCCTCGCTCCCCGACTGTCCTCTCTGCCAGTCTGTAGGTCACTGTGCTCCCCCCTTCTGCCTGCCCCTGTGTCCTCCTCTTCCCCCATCTCTGTGAGGCTCAGCTCCTCAGTGCCCGGAGCCTGTGACCTCTTCCTAAGCGGCCCAGTGAGGAAGACTGAAGGAGATCCTGTCAGTGAAATATTGTTATAAGGCCACCGTCGGGCCCTCTCTGCCCCTGGTAATGCACTTTCTCGAGCCTGCATCTCTCACTGGGCTTCCCTCCAACTCCACAGGAGGTCACTCTTTCTCAGGGTCTTTTGTCTGGGCCCCCAGATCACTGGGGGTTTTGGCTGCAGACTTTGGAGCAGTGGAAGGTACCTGCCTTAGGCTGGCATATGGGGGCTTGCTCCAACCAGACTTCCCAGTTTCAACCAGTCTGCCTTCTGGAAGGCCTAGCACGTCCACCTCCCAGTATTTCTGAACACGTCTCCCTTCCTCTGAATCACATGCGCTTTTTTGATTTTTTTTCTTACTTAATTTTTCTTTTATATTTTTATTTTATTTCGGGGACAGAGTCTCACTATGTAGCTCAGGCTGGTCTTCAACTTGTGATCCTCCTGCCTCAGCTCTGCAGTGCTGGGATTCCAGGCGTGCCCCACCATGTGGAGCCTGGACTTGTTGTTGTTGTTGTTGTAGTACTGGGGGTTGAACCCAGGGCCTCGCGCTTGCATGCTCTGCAAGTGCTGGACCACTGAGCTGCGCCCTCAGCCCATTCTTTTACTTTTTGAGACAGGGTCTCGCTAAGTTATGCAGACGGCCTCTGGTCTCGAACTTGCGATCCTCCTGCCTGTACCTCCCGAGCCGCTGGGATTACAGGCGTGCGCCACCACGCCTGGACTTTGTATTTAAGTGCAGATAGTAACTGTGGCCTGTCTACGGCACTGCCTGCTATACCGGATCCCCACACCAATGTGTGAGAGAGGAAACAGAGGCTCAGAAAGATCCAAGGGACGTCTAAGTCACTCTCACTGGTTGGGGGCTTCTCAGGGACAAGAACCAGGTGTGCCCAGCCCAGAGCATGCGCAGAACCTCGCTCTGTGTGCCAGTGTCAGCTTCAAGTTCTTGCTCCACGGTGGATAGCTGTTTGGGAAAGGTTAACCCCAACAAATGGTCCGCTGGGGATGGAATCCAAGATATGGACAGCGGAGGGCGCCAGGAAGTGGGAAAGGGTGAGCCAGGGGGACAGCTGCGGCCCTGGCCATTCTCCCCAAGTTGCAGCTTTGCTGCTGCGATGCCCTGCCTCGGTCCCCACCCTCTCTGTCACTTCCTCTAGGGCTATATGGCAATAAAGGACCTTCTGCCCACCCTCTGTGTGCATTTCACTTCTTCTCAGTGGGGAGGGATGAGCCATTATCTTCCCCCTCTTCCCCAGCAGCCTGTATTTGAGAGGATCTCCAAGCCCCGTGGCACTGGGGCTAAGGACTTCCTGGGGGCGGGGGAGGGCTGCTGGCCGTTGTACGCCCCCCTCCCCCCACCCCCCGCCACCTCCACCCAACAGAAGAAAGCAGCAGCCGCTCCGGACCCAGACAGGCAGCAGCGCAGCACAGCACCCTGATCAGCGCCAGGCCACGCTTTCTCTGGGATCTGGGAATCGGCTGCTCCCCAAATTCTGTAGGTTCGTCTCTCAAGTTCACCCTGGCGTCCGGGGCCCCAGGATCCAGGCTCCTGGCTCTCGACCTCGCTTTCTTCCTTTCTGGGTGGGCAACGCGTGGGGTGGGGAGGAGGTGGCAGAAGCCTGAGCCCCGCCCCGCCCCCGTCCTCCCCGGGGCGCGGAGCTCTGGAGCAGTGGAGACTGCAATCCCGAGAAGTACCGCACGGGGGCGCCAGGACGAGGGCGGACGCGGGCGAGGCGGCGCAAGGTGGTTACGGGTCGGTGTGAGTGCGTTCGTGGGTGTCTTTGTGTGTCCGCGTTTCTGTGCGTGTGGGCGCGAGGCAGGGGGCTGTCTGGGTGGCAGGTATATTCGGGGCATCATGCCTGATGTGCCCTCAGAAACAGGTTCCCCAAGTGGCTCCTTGATGAGAACTGTGCTTGATGTTACTCTGTGCGTGTGGGAGGTAGGCGACTTGTGGGCATTGTGGCGCGCCTCCCTGGAGCCGCGTCTTGGGTTTCTGAAGTCGCATTCCTGGAGGGTTCGGACCCCTCTCCCGCTACTCTGGAGAAGGCGTCAGGGGTGGTCAGGGCAGATCTCCAGTGCCCTGCAGACATTCCCAGCCTAAGTCTGGGTAACTGTGCTAAGCCAGGTGTGACACGGTGTTGGTTGAGTGGGTGTGTCCCCACATCTTTAGGGTGACTCCGATGGTGTATTGTGTTGTGTGACAGGTGGATTTTGGAGGGGCTGGATCAGGATTGTGGAAGCGCACAGTTTCCTTTATCTTATTACTTAGTGGCTACAACCTTCATGGTGTGTGTGTGTGTGTGTGTGTGTGTGTGTGTGTGTGTGTGTGTGCGCGCGCGCGCGCGCGTGTGTCCATTTCCCAGTCTCTCCGGTCACCATCTCTCTGTATGTCTCTCCCTCTCTCTATCTCGCTCTCTCTTTCCTCTCTTGGTGACTCATCTCTGCGGTGTTGCCCTCCCCCGGCTTCCCGGGTCCCCCCTCCCCCACTCAGGAGTGGGTGGGTGGGGGGTCTGACAGAATGAGATCCTGGGACTAAACATCAGAGTGAGCACCCCCTTCCCACTCCTCATCATTCCAGACCCTCCAGTGGCCCCTGGCCCTCTCCCCAGTCCTCTCCCCAGGACCCCCCTTGCCCCTGGGGTAGCTGGAGAGCAGGGCAACAACATGTTGTAAACGAGACCATTTGCAGGGGGGCTTCACCACCTTCTTTCAGATCAGAGTAGAGGCCCCTGCCCCTCTCATCAAGTGTCCCCTCTTGCGTGCCCCCCCTCCCCAATGGCTGATGCAATGAATGGCTGCAGAGGTGAGTCACCGGCTGGGGGAGGGGAGTCGAAGGGGATGGTGAGCTGCAGAGGGGCCCAAGCTCTCCCCACCCCTTCTCAAGGGGAAAAACACCAACGTCGCCTTCGCCTTGCTTCTCAAACCTTCAGCTTCCATCAGGGCTCTGTTGGCCCTTGTCTTCCCCTGCTATTCTCCTGGAGAGGATGGAAGGTTCAGGAAGAGAGACGAGGAATGGATTCCTAGAAACGGCTCAGAGCAAACGCCAGGTGTCCCCTCCAGGTCCCCAGCTCAGCTCCATTCCTTTTCCAGCTGTCTCTCCATTTCTCTCTTGCCTGCCATCTCCCTTCTCTTCCTGATCCTAGGAACCTGTCCCCTAGTCCAGATCTTTCCAAGAAGCCCCTAGAGGCAGCAGGGTAGGAAAGGCATAACTCACCCCTGGAAGGTGGAGGTAGGTGTGAGTGAGCTCATCCAAGGGGGAAACAGGTGGAGAGAGGCACAGACAGACCCAGGGTCCAGAGACCACACAGGCAGAAGGGGTCAAGATCAAGTAATGGAATCACCAAGCCAGCTACCAGTGCCAGGGGCTACCTTGCGTCCACCCCCATTCCATGACAACTGAGGCTGTTGGGTGTGGGGTCTGGGCATCCGAGTTTAGGTGGAGGAGTGGAGGGCAGGGAGTTAGGAAGGGAGGGAATGGACGAATGGAGAACATTCTGGAAACCGAAGGCAAGGACCCAGAACTTGGGGGCTGCGGATGAGTGGCTTGGATTCTGAAGCTTTACCGCCTAGGGGTCTAGAAGGTGAATGGGGGAGGGGAAGAAAGATCAAAACACACAGACGTCCACACAGTGGTCAACACTTTTCAGACGCCAGTAGATATCCAGACCCGGTGCACTCAAAGACCCCCCAGAGGTACACAGGCATTCGGAAGAGATCAGAGCCCACACAGACACCTGGCAACAACCATGGTCAGGGAGATTGGAAGAGAAGATCCCTTATTTACATTGGAAGCACTACCGTGCCTCAAACTGATTAAATACAAATTCATTTCCCTCCATTCTTTTCCTTCTTCCCTGCTGTGGGTCACCTTTATCTCCACACACACCCAAACACACGTGTTCACGCATGTACAGGCGCCTGTGGATACGCACAAGCCCACAGGTCTCCAGCTTCTCCAGGTGCCTATGTAACCCCGTCCAGCCTGTGGACTCTGGCAACGCTATCAGTCAGCCCCCTTGGCTCCTCTCCCCGCTCCGCTCTCTTCGATGGCTTCCCTTCCCCCTCTCCAGATGTCTGAACCATCAAAAGTCTGATTCATCCTCCTCAGGAAGGTAACGTGACCCCCTCCCCATCCCACTGCTCCCGGGAACCAGCCTGAGAAGATGAAGAGCTGGGGAGGAGGAGGGGGATGAGGGGCGCAGAGAGGTGAGGGGCAGGGGGAGATCCTGGATGGCTGTGGGGGCGCACTGCCTGGGGGATCTCTAGGCCCCTCTCCCTCTTTTTATTTTTTATTTTTTGGGATTTCCATGGTCACCTTGATTCTCAATTTTTTTTTCTCCTCCTCTAGCCTGCTCCCTCCACCTGCTCCAGGTTCCTTCTTTCCATCCCCTGCCCCTGAGTCCTCGCTGGCTCTCCTCGCTCCACTCCACCCCACCTCTTTCCCCGCAGAGCTGATGGGCTTTCTTCTGGGAAAACCAAGCCACTGATGGAAGCGAGAAGCCACTGCTGGCTCTAGAGGGAAAGCACGTGAGTGGGCAAGTGTGTGAGTGTGCGTGGGGGGGACACTTAGAAGAGGGGGTCAGTATCAGGAAGAGAGGAGGAGGGGGGCTAGGAGTGGTTCTGGAACAGGCTGAGCCCCCTTCAGAACGCCCCTGACCCCGGTTTCCAGAGCCTCAGGGTGTGGGTGCCCTGCGCGTGCCCAGGAGCACCTCTGTGTCCGCAGTTCTTGTATGCCTGGTGTGTGTCATTACCCACGCCCCCGCACTGCTCCCTGCCTGCACCGCAGCCCCCTCCATCATCCCTCCTTCCCTCCTTCCCTCCCCTTCATTCCTGCAGTGGCGGCTCCCCGGGCCACCTTCCCCTCTCCCCTACCCCCTCCCCATTTCCGCCCTCCCCCCCACCCCCGCCCACGCCTGGTCTCCCTTCACCGGACCCGGCTGGCTGATGTATTCTCTCTGCGCAATCTGTGCGTCATCGCCCCCCACTCCCGGAACCTCTAGCTTCCCAAGCCCCCAGCCCCAACGCCTCTGGCAGGAGATGCGGTCGAAGGGTCTGATGGCGGAGAGGGTCCATCTCTGACGTGGCAGCGGCCCCCCTCCCGTGGGGTACAAGCCTCCCCTTGAAGCGGTGGAGGGAGCCGGAGTTGAGTCACTCCACCGCCCCCCCCACCTGCGCAACCCCCTCCCCACCTGGTCTGGTCTCGCCCTCCAAACGTCCTTGGGTGGGGGGAGCAGGGGAAGGGAAAGAGGCTGGAGGAGGGTAGGGGGGGTGGACTGGAAAGGGGCACAGCGGGGGGCCCTCACATGCACGGCAGAGTCAGCTGGACAGAAGGGCAGACACACCTTTTTTTCTCCAGACACGAGCCGGTCGTGAACAGACACGACCCAGAGGCACCCACATTCTCAGTTTTCCCCCCTTTTCTCTTCTGATCAGACCCTTTCAAAAGTGATTAACAGAACCGCAAGATCCACGCGGCGGCTGGCTCCCCGGGCCGGCTCCCGCGCCGCAGATCCGCCCCTCCTCTCCCGGGTTCACGCCGTCCTTGGGCGCGCTCCCCAGGGGCCGTGTGGTCGCTGGCCCCTTGGAGAGCCCAGCCCCCTCCCTGGCTTTCAGACCCTCATCCTCCACCTCCCCAGTATCGATCCACTGGTGCCCGGTCGGACGCTGGGGGTTCCCATTCGGCTCAGCAACGCGGGCTCCGCAGCTGCAACTCGCTTTGTAACCCACCCTCCCGCCTTCCAGCGCCTGTGCATCCACCCTTCCATTCATTCTCCCATTCATTCATTCATCCTTTTCTCCTCGTCCCTCCTTCATTCATTCGTAGCCCCCTGCCCCGCCCGCCCCAGCATTTCATTCATTCGTTCATTCATTCATTCATTCATTTCCCGGAGCTCCTCGAGAGCACGCCCCTTCGCTAGAGGACCCTACCGCGCAGGCGCGGGCCGGGAGCGGCGCACACCCTCCAATCGCTGGGCGTCCTCCCTGCACCGGGCGCCCGCCCGCTTCCCCATGAATGAACATTGACGTCAATGGGGCGGGGCGCGCCCACGTGACCCCACGAGCTCTCCTTTATAAGGCGGCGGAGCCGCGGGCGCTGTCCAGCGTGCTGAAGCCGGAGCGAGCGAGCCGCCCGGAGCTGTGCCGACCCAGCCCGTTGGACGCCAGCCCTCGACCGACGCGCGCACTCCAGCCGCCGCTCGGAGCCCCGGCGGACGGGTCCCGATCCTTCCCCGGTCCCTACCCTGCCCCGACCCTCCTCTCCACCACCCGCGTCGTGACACCGGCTGGTAAATACTCCGCTGTCCGTCCCTTGAACCCTCGGCAGCCGTGGGCGTGAGGGGAGGGTTCGCTCCCCTCCTGGACGGGGGGTGCTGAAAACACAGCGGGGCGTCCCAGGGAGGGTCCCTGGTAAATGGGGGAGTCGCAGCTTTCCTCTTGCTGCTGAAGCTGCCCACGCACCATCCGGGGAGTCCTGTCGGGAGGGAGCAGAGATTTTTTTTTCCTTATCCTTGCTGCTCCGTTACGTGGGCGCTGGCAGCGAGATGGCTTAGGGAAGGGGGCGCGGAGGCGCTGGGTGAGCGAGGGTGGCGGGCGTTATTTCCCCATTGACACGACTCCAGAGATCGGCACATCTTCCTCGATAGCTCCTTTACGCCCCTCTTCTGGGTAAGGTTGGGCAGGATGAGGGAAGCCCAGGATTCCCTGCTTAGAGGTGGGGGAAGGGAATTTAGAAATAGCGGGGAATTCTTACAGAAATCCTCTTTTTTTCTTCTTTTTTTTTTGGTTCTCTCTATTTTCCAGTCTCCGGCAGCCCCACGGTCATGAAATCCTTCAGCTTGCCGGCCTCGGTTCTCTTCTGCTTCCTTCTACTGATCGAGGGGTTGGGAGCAGCGCCCCCGGGGCGCCCTGAGGCGCAGCCTCCTCCCCTCAGCTCTGAGCATAAAGAGCAGGTAGCCGGGGACGCGGCGCCCAGGCCAAAGGATGTCAGCGCCCCAGAGGTCCGAGCCGCTCGCAATTCCGAGCCGCAGGACCAGGGTGAGCTCTTCCAGGGCGTGGATCCCCGGGCGCTGGCCGCGGTGCTGCTGCAGGCACTCGATCGCCCGGCCTCGCCCCCGGCGCAGGGAGGCCCCCAGCAGGAGGCAGCGGCAGAAGCTCTGCTGACCGAGACCGTGCGCAGCCAGACCCACAGCCTCCCGGTGCCCGAGACCCAGGCGCCCGAGGCCCCGCCTCGCCCTCAGACTCAGGAGAACGGTCCCGAGGCGGGAGACACCTCGGAGGACCTCGAGGCACTGGCGTCCCTGCTCCAAGAACTTCGAGATTTCAGTCCGAGTAACGCCAAGCGCCAGCAGGAGACGGCGGCCGCAGAGACGGAAACCCGCACGCACACGCTGACCCGCGTCAACCTGGACAGCCCTGGGCCAGAGCGCGTGTGGCGCGCTTCCTGGGGAGAATTCCAGGCGCGCGTCCCGGAGCGCGCGCCTCTGCAGCCCCCGGCACCCTCGCAATTCCAGGCCCGTGTGCCGGAGAGCGGCCCGCTTCCTGAAGCCCACCAGTTCGGGGAGGCAGCGTCCTCCCCTAAAACACACTTGGGCGAGGCTCTGGCACCCTTGTCCAGGGCGTACCAAGGCCTGAGCGCCCCCTTCCCCAAGGCGCGAGGGCCGGGGAGCTCCCTCCTGGGCGGCTCCGAGGCAGGGCAGCGCCTGCTGCAGCAAGGGCTGGCGCAGGTAGAGGCCGGGCGGAGGCAGGCGGAGGCCACGCGGCAGGCCGCGGCGCAGGAGGAGCGGCTGGCCGACCTCGCCTCCGACCTGCTGCTCCAGTATTTGCTGCAGGGCGGGGTCCGGCAGCGCGGCCCGGGGGGTCAAGGGCTGCCGGAGACGCCGCGGGAGCCTGAGCGCGAGCGGGAGGAGGAGGAGGAGGAGGCGGAGCAGGAGAGACGCGGCGGGGAGGCCAGGGTGGGGGACGAGGATGAGGAGGCGGCGGAGGCGGAGGCCGAGGCAGAGGAGGCGGAGAGGGCGCGGCAGAACGCGCTGCTGTTCGCCGAGGAGGACGGGGAAGCCGGAGCCGAGGACAAGCGCTCCCAGGAGGAGACGCCAGGGCACCGGCGGAAGGAGACGGAGGGGGCAGAGGAGGGCGGGGAGGAGGAGGACGACGACGAGGAGATGGACCCGCAGACGATCGACAGCCTCATTGAGCTGTCCACCAAGCTCCACCTGCCAGCCGACGACGTGGTCAGCATCATCGAGGAGGTGGAGGAGAAGCGGAAGCGGAAGAAGAACGCCCCCCCGGAGCCGGTGCCGCCACCGCCCCCCCGGGGCGCCCCCGCCCCCGCCCACGTCCGCTCCCCGCCGCCCCCGCCTCCCGCCCCCGCCGGGGACGAGCTGCCGGACTGGAACGAAGTGCTGCCGCCCTGGGATCGGGAGGAGGCCGAGGGGTTCCCCCCGGGGCCCTACCACCCCCTCCCCAACTACATTCGGCCGCGAACGCTGCAGCCGCCCGCGGCCTCCCGCCGCCGCCACTTCCACCACGCCCTGCCGCCTTCGCGCCACCACCCGAGCCTGGAGGCCCAGGCGCGGCGCGCGCAGGAGGCGGCGGAGGCCGAGGAGCGCCGGCTGCAGGAGCAGGAGGAGCTGGAGAATTACATCGAGCACGTGCTGCTCCGGCGCCCGTGACCCGCCCCGGTCCCGCCCCCGGCCCCGCCCACCCGCGCGCGCCCGCGCCGCGCCTCGCCCCGCGCGCGCGCGCCAGCCACGCCCCCCTCCGTGTCGCTCCTCCGCCCACTCGGTGTTTGCATGCGCCCCGGCCCCGCCCCTCGGCCGCCTCCCGGCCCGGCCCCCGCCTGCCGGCCGCCCCGCCCCTTGGGCTGTGGCCAGGCCCTGCCCGATCTCCCCTTGGGTCCGCACTCTCGGGCGATCGCGCAGCCAAGCCCGGGGCGGGCAGGGTTGGGTTGGGTGGTTTGTGCGAGTTCCCTCCCTCCGAGGGGCCCGGTCCCCACTTCCTTTCTCTGGGGACGTCCTGGTCCGAAATGGGAAGAAAGCAGCTTCCAATTAATTGTGTTTGGGAAAAAGTGTGTCTGTCTCCTGCCTTTCGGGCCTGCCCTGAGCCCCTCCAAATCGCTGTGAACTCACCCCTTCTTTCCTTTCTCTGTTGTAAATAACCCCTCACGGAGGAAATAGTTTTGCTAAGAAATAAAAGTGACTATTTTATTAGGACTTTGTTCTCCGTTCTTCGCCAGTCCCCTTGGGCCTCATCGGTCCTTCCCAAGGGGCGGTGGAGGAAAGGGACCTTGGCGCAACACCCATCGCCTCTCACTCCCTGTCTGCCGACCAGCGAGGGTTGTGTGGGGGAAGACATGAAATCATATTTGGGTGGAGAATTATCCATTAAAATCCCCCACTTTCTCTCCCAGCTGGTGGGGGGGGCAGTGAAAGTGATCGCCCCCCCCCCGCGCCCCGGCAGAGAGAAGAGTGGAACGTACCAGCCAGCCCCTTCTGAATGAGCCCAGCAACTTTGTAGTCCAAGAGCAAAAGACACCACCCACGAGGGGCTGCAGCTGCAGGGTCTTCTTTCTGTGGCTCCCGCACACTGCCTGTTCCACCTCACCACCCCCTCCTTTAACTGCTCCCCGATTCCCAGCTACTTCGCAAGGAATGTAGGGGGGAAGTGGATGGCAGCCACACAACACCCTGATTCTATCCGTTTCTCAACTCTTTGGCGAGCTTAGATGCCCTTGACCTCCTGATTTTCTTCCCAAATAAAACTAGACCAGGCAAATAAAATCTTGGCTAAAGAAAGTCTAGCTGGGTGCATCATGCACCCCTGTAATCCTAGGCAGGAGGATCTTGAGTTCAAGGCCAGAGGCAGCCTGTGCAATTTAGCAAGATCCTCTTATAAATAAAAGATTAAAATGGGGCTAGGGTTGTGGCCCAAGGGTAGAGCACTTGCTTAGCATGTGGGAGGCCCTGGATTCAAACCCCTAGTAATGGGGAAAAAAAAAAAAATCCTAGAGGAGTGAAAAACAATCCTAGAGTTATGACCCCAGGTTTGGTCTTCCCTGGGTGAAGGGTGCCATCCGAGGTACTATGTATGAGAATCTGTTTGGGGTAAGACTGCCAGATAAAACACAGGATACCTGGTTCAACGCCAATTCCAGATAATAATAGATGGATGTGTTTTTATAATTAGAGAGCCCTCAACAGTGCATGTTGTTGTTAGGTGCCCAGTCAAGTCAGATCCGACTCATAGTGACCCTCACAGGGTTTTCAATGGCTGATTGTTTCACGATTGTTTTGAGAGTGGGTTGCCAGGTTCTTCTATTTTGCAGGGTTGAGCATCGAGCCTGGGTTCTCAAAGCCTGCGGAGCAGTGCTCTGGCAACTGAGCTAAGCCCCAGCCCCAGCACTGCACAGGATACACTTTTTCAAAAATCCTAAATTATCTACTTGACATTCGAATTTCACTGGGTGATCTCTATTTTGTCTTTTCTTCCTAAGTCTGGCAACCCCTGGCCCAGGAAGAGGCAAATGGGGCAGTGTGGCCTTGGCCTCCCAATGGACACCTGCGGGCCCCTTTTCCTTCTGCAAAGCCCAAGGCAAACCAAGTCCAGAATGCTTTTTCCTTTTATTTTGGAAGAAAGGAAATAAAGGCAGACACATCGCCACCCACCCTCTCAGCCCCTGCCACACCCAGAGCACAGCGTGGAGGCACAGGGCCAGTGTCCCAGAAAGCCAGCCCTGCCCCCAACCCTCCTTCTCTCCAAGTGGCAAGGTTAGAAAAAAATTAACTCTGCTCTTCCTCCCCTGTCACTGGACAGGGGCCCCATGGCAGCCAAGGAGGAAGTGGGGGCAGGGGAGGGAAAAGCCCCCCCCTCCCAGGCAGAGAAGCGGCTCTGGCTGGCTGGGGGAGGGGTGGAGGTAGGTCTTGGGGCAGCGGGGGACAGAAGAGCCCTGAAAAATGTTTCCCTTTAACCTGACGTATTTATATATTTACAGTGATAAGGGAGGGGAGGACGTTTGGGGTGACGTTGGTTCTTCAAAGGCAAGGAATGAAAGCCAAATAGCACCCCGTCTGGATCCCCTCTTCCTGCCTCCTATCACCTGAAGCCTTCTGTGGGGAGGGGAGGGGCGGAGGGAGGGAATGTGTGAAGGGCCGGAGCCCGGCTCCCTCCAAAGAAGGTGAGGCGGCAGAGGAAGGGCAGCCGGGTCCCACCAAGAGAAGGGCCCCAGGGGGCCGTGGGAGAAGCAGCCACCAAGCAATGCGTCTCCCTCGGGTCCCCCGTGTCCACAGAGCCCGGCTGGCCGGCGGGGGCTATGCCAGCCCCATCTCCTCCAGCACGCTGCGTGGCGACTCATCCTCCTGAGGCAGAGACGGACAGGGGGACACAGACACCAGCAGGGGCAGGACAGCACGGTCACGAGGCAGGAGGCAGCGAAGGGGAGACAGGGGTCGGGGAGAGAAGGCAACGTGAGCCCAGGGCCGCAGCGCCAGGAAGCCCTTCCGGGGAGCTCCGGCCTCCCTGAACCGCTCCCAGCGCCCGTGGCGGCAAGGAGGGGGCCAGGGAACTCCATGGCCACCTAGAACCCCAAAGCCTGGATCTGGGAGAGCCTGAGGCGCGAGGGCAAAGGCAGGATGTGGGGTGAGAGAGAGGGAACCGGCTTCGCAGGGCGTGGGGTGCACTCGCTTGGGTCCTGTTTTTCAGGGTGCGGGAGGGAGTGAGAGGTTGGCACCAGGTCCCTGAGGGACAGTGAAGCACACTGCAGAGAGATGAGTCACTAGGGTCTGAGCAGAGCCCTGGCAACCAGGGTGGGGGCGGGGGCCGGGCAAGCGCGCGGGCGCACGTGAGTGTGTGTGTGTGTGTGTGTGTGTGTGTGTTATGTGTGAAGGGAAAGCTGCACCAGCGGGGTGACACGCTCAGCTTGGCCCCTTCTCCTCCCGCAGGGGTGCACGCCCCCCGCCCCTCCCCCCCACTTCTCCCCCTCCTCACAGCCAGCTCAGGCCGGCTTGCTCATCACTGCAGATTCTGGTGACTCAGCTCCCTGCACCATGGCTCAGCCGAGGCTCAGCAGAGAGGGGGCAGGCAGGAATGGGGTGAGGGCGGGGGCGCCAGAGAGCGGAGAACCCACTGCCAGGTTCCCCACAGCCCAGCCCCAAGCCCCATGGCCATTTGCCCCTGACAAGCAGAGGCTTTGTGGGGTGTGTGTGTGTGTGTGTGTGTGTGTGTGTGTTGCTGAAAATGGGGATCAGGGCTAGGGCGTAGATCAGTGGCAGCGCCCTTGCCTACCGTGTGCAAGCCCCTGGGTTCCATCTCCAGCCCAAAAAAAAAGTTGTTGTTGTTAGGTGCTGTCGAGTCGTGTGTGACTCATAGCGACCCTCATAGGGTTTTCAATGGCTGTTTCAGGATTGCCTTGGGAGTGGGTTGCCACATCCTTCTCCCATTTTTGTGGTGCTGGGAATCGAATTTGGGACCTCAGAGACTGCAGAGCGGCGCTCTACCAACTGAGCTAAATCCCAGCCCAAAAAATAAAAAAATACAAAAATAAAAAAAGAGGGGAGAGGAAATCAGGGAAGAAAAGACTGATGGACCACGTGCCTCCTCTCTGATTATCTGAGCAACTCCTGACTCCAAGAGAAGCAAGGAGTCAAGGGAGATTTGGCCAGGACAAGACAGACACCTTGGGTCTGGGGCCCTCGAAAGAGCTTAGAAAACTGATATGGGTAGTTGACGTGGCCCAGCCCGATCCCACCCGTGGGGTCAGGGTTTGAGGGCAAACTGAGTCACAGAGCATAGGGGGGCAGATGGTACAGGGAGAGGGGCAGGCTCAGTGCCAGGCAGGGTGTCCAGGGGATGGAGCCCCCCTGCCCCCAAGTTCTTCCTCCTCCTCCTCCTCACTGCCCCTGGCCCGTACCTCCTGGAGCAGATCCGCCTGCTCGATGGCCTTCAGGACGCTTTTCTTGGACGTGTCTTGGACGTCTCCGCCCATCAGGAACTCGTCCAGGATGAAGTAGGCCTTCTCGAAGTTGAAGATGATGTCCAGCTCACACACCTGGGAGGAAGGCGAGGAGGCAGAGCTGAGCATCGGGGTGACAGCCCGGCACCCCACGTTTCTCATGATCCGTCCTCTCGCCTCCGGGTCTCAGGCTGTACCCAATGCCCAGGCCTTCCCATATGGCTTTGCTTTTTTTCCCCTTCCCTTTTCTTTTTGGTTGGGGGACAGGGTGTCACTATGCAGCACTTGCAAGCTCCTGCCTCTGTCTCCGGAGTGCTGGGACTTCCCAGGTGTGTGCCACCATGGCTGACCTTCTTCCCTTCCTTTTCCCCCTTTCTCTTTCATCATTAAATATCAGTTACCTCAGTCTACCCTTGTCTGCGGTTCCCACCACTTCCCCCTAAAATCTGCAACAGGCACTGTGGGGCAGGGAAAGGTCCCTAGAGCAGAAGACGTGAGTCCCAAGCAGGGCTCTTTGATACCCAGCTAGCTGTACACATCATGGAATGTCTTGGAGCCACAGTTCTCCCATCTGAAGATGGAGACACCAACGCCTACTTGCAGGATTGATGAGGAGCAAACGAGAGACCCCCAGGCGGCTTTGTAAATTGTGGTGGTTGTTGTTAGGTGCTGTGGAGTCGGTATGTGACTCATAGCGACCCTCATAGGGTTTTCAATGGCTGAATGTTTCAGGATTGCCTTGGGAGTAGATTGCTAGGTCCTTCTCCCATTTTTTTCAGGTGCTGGGAATTGAACTTGGGACCTCAGAGACTGCAGCGCAGCGCTCTACCAACTGAGCTAAATCCCAGCCCGTAAATTGTGGAGAAGGATACAAATCATGGAGTTATTTCTGTTGTTGTTGTTGTTTGGTGTCATTGAGTCAGTATCCGACTCATAGTGGCCCTTTGTACAACAGGTGAAACACTATTTTCAGTGCGTCTCTGTTGTTCATAGGGTTTTCAATGGCTGATTGTTTTGGTGGTGGTGGGATCACCAGGTCCTTCTCCCAAAGAGTTATTTCTACTCCCCATCTAAGTTTGGAGCTATCTGCCAAAGCCCCAGAGAAGTTAAATCAGAATCTCTGGGTTGGGCCCCCGGGGCAGTAGTATTTTTAAAGTCTCCAGAAAATTCTAACATAAAGCCAAGGTTGGGAACCACTGACAAAATCTGAACTTGGTCTCTGCGCTGTTTTGTGTTTTTTTTTTTTTTTGTCGGTACTGGGGTTGAACCCAGGGCCTCCAGTTTGCATGCTTTGCAAGTGCTGGACCACTGAGCTGCCGCCTCCAGCCCACTTTTCTACTTTTTTTGAGACAGGGTCTCGCTAAATGCCACAGACTGCCTCTGGTCTCGAACTTGCAATCCTCCCACCTCCGCCTCCCGAGCTGCTGGGATGACAGGTGTGTGCCACTGCACCCAGCTGGTTTTTGTTTTTTTGAGATAGAGTAGCCCAGGCTTTCCTAGAACTTGCCAGATAGACCAGGCTGGCCTCGAACTCACGTCAATCCTCCTGCCTCAGCCTCCCGAGTGCTGGGATGACAGGGGTCGCCCAGCTCTGGTCTCTGCCTTGTATGAAAAGTCAGAGCAGAGGTCTTTGTGCAGATTAACCGCTCCATTCTGCCCTCTCCTTACCCCCTTCCTGGGCCCAGGGCTGATTAAGAGACATGGCTAATAGGCTTAGCACTCAAAAAAGGAGATTAATTATAGCTCTTGCTGCTTGGCCTTCACTTCTCCTGGGAGCTTTCCAGGGTGGAGATTAAAGGGGCCTTCCTGGAAGTTTCCCAGGAAGGGGGGGCTTGCTGGCTACGGAAAGCGGGCTGGACGGGGAAACTCACGCTGCCAAAGTATTTGTCCAGGAGTTCCACGTATCGGTGGATCAGCTCCAACGTGATGAGCTCATTGTCTTGGCCTTCGATGGCGCAGCAGAAGTAGAGGCTGGCATATCTGAAGAAGGAGGACACGGGGCGTAGCTAGCAGCCAGCTTCAGGACCCAGGTATTCGGGGCTCAAATCCACCCACCCAAAGTCTGTGTCCCCATTGTACACAGGCAGGGGGGCCCCCGGGTATGCAAAACGGAGCTCAGTCTGCCTTGTTGTGTGCTGTGGAGTCAGTATCTGCCTCATAGGGTTTTTCTTTTTTTTTTTTTTTTTTTGCAGTACTGGGGGTTGAACCCAGGGCCTCGCACCTGCATGCTCTGCAAGTGCTGGACCACTGAGCTGTGCCCTCAACCCATTTTTTTTTAGTTTATTTGAGACAGGGTCTCACTAAGTTACGCAGACTGCCTCTGGTCTCGAACTTGCGATCCTCCTGCCTCTGCCTCCCAAGCCCCTGGGATTACAGGCGTGCGCCACCGCGCCCGGCTCCCCTCATAGGGTTTTCAATGGCTGACTGTTTCAAGATTGCCTTGGGAGTGGATTGCCAGGTCCTTCTCCCATTTTTGCGGTGCTGGGAATTGAACTCGGGACCTCAGAGACTGCTGTGCAGTGCTCTACCAACTGAGCTAAATCCCAGCCCCAGTCTGCCTTAGTGCTGCTCAGAAACAGGCATGTGCTCTTTCTCTCTCGCCCTCTGACCTTCTCCATTTGACTCAGCAGAAACCAGAGCCAGGTCATTCACCTGCTCAAAAGGGAAGGAAGCGGAAAGGGGTAGCATATGATGGTGGGTGAGTGTGTTGGGAAAAGTGGGACAAGGCCTCTGCAGGGCGAATGGCATCGCAAGGGGTTTGTGTAGTGGGCAAGAGAGAGCCCGCAGGGACACAGGGATGTGTGTGAAGCAAGTGTCAGGCGTGAGCAAGGCCAAGTGGGCCACAAGGACTTCTCCAAGGGGAATTTGGAGTGGGTGCCAACACGCATTGCTCTCTTTACACGTCTTGAGCCCCCCTGCGCTCTCCGATCTGAGAGGCGCGCAGCTCTCAGCTATTCTAACCCACGGAGGACTCCAACCCAGCACGATCCGGGCAGGTTTGAAAGGAGGTGGAGTGTCACCTCTTGTAGACAACTTTGAGATCCCGCCACTCCAGGAAGCTGCACATCTTGGGCTTGCGTGCCAGGACCACCTGCATAAGCTCGCGGACCATCTTCTTCCGCTCCTTGTCTGACGTGGCCAGGTACCATTTCTGTAGCCGAAGTTTTCCCTGCCGGCTGAACAGCAGCATAAATCGCATCTGGAGGGGGAAGAAAACCAGAGCTAAGGAGGGGAGGTGTGGCTCTGAGCCTCTTTCCTCCATAAGCACACAGTCCAACACTCAGCCCTGCTCTTCTCCATTCGCAACTCCTCTACTTTCTTTAAAAATCCAGCCCCTTGAGCTGGGCGCTGTGGTGCACGCCTGTCATCCCAGCGACTCGGGAGGCAGAGGCAGGAGGATCGCAAGTTCGAGACCAGAGGCAGACTCTGTAACTTAGCAAGACCCTGTCTCAAAACACAAAGTGAAAAATGGGTTGGGGGTGTAGCCCAGTAGCAGAGCGCTTGTAAAGTTTCTGCAAGGACCTAGGTTCAACCCCAAATACTGCAAAAACAAACAAACAAAAAGATCACAAAAATCCAGCCCCTGCTGTCCACTCTGAGGGTCCCTACCGGCACATGTCTTCTAGGGGAAGTTGGAACTTCTCAGCCTGTAATTTGGGTTCAAATTCTGGCCTTACTAGCTGGACATAGCCTTGTGCAAATAATTTATGCCTCTGGGCTGCAGTTTCCTTATCTGTAAGATGGAAGTGATAAAATTACCTCCCATACAGAGATGTTACAAGGACTAAATGAGTTGATCAATGCCACAGTGCCTGGCACATAGTAGGCTTCGCACATTATTAGGTATTATTACCATTCCCTGACCTCTTGTTTGCTAACTCTGCTTTCTAAAGAAAGTAAAATGCCCATCGTAGGGGCAAGCAATACATGTTGTTATTACTGTTAGGGGCTGTTGAGTCGGTGTCCGACTCACAGCGACCCTCCATACAATAGGTGAACAGGATTGTGAGTGCTTCTCTGTTATCCATAAGGTTTTCAATGCCTGATTGTTTTTTGGTAGTGGGTTGCTGGGTCCTTCTCCCAAGCCTATAGCACCTGGTGTTCCCAGGTGGTCTCCCATCCAAGTACTAAACAGGCTGGACCTTGCTTGGCTTCCGAGACCCCAGGGCCACAGTGGTACGGCTGCAGGCGAGCTATGCATTGTTGTTGTTAGGTGCTGTCGAGTCGGTATCGACTCATAGCGACCCTACATACAATAGATGAAACACTGTTGTCAGTGCTTCTCTGCTGTTCATAGGGTTTTCAATGGTGGACTGTTTTTTGGGAGCGGGTAGCCGAGTCCATCTCCCAAGCCTACAGCACCTGGTGTTCCCAGGCGGTCTCCCATCCAAGTACTAACCAGGCCGGACCCTACTTAGCTTCCGAGATCTGAAGGGATCAGATGCCTCAGGGCCACAGCTGCAGGCGAGCTATGCATAGATGATGTCAAAGAGATGCCTATTCTCTCCTTTGGTCCTTCTCCCCACCACTGCGTTGAAATGGGATATTCTGGCTCAGCTACCTCTATTCTCCACCCCCTCTTAGCCATAAGCCCTCACTGATGTCCCCAGCGCACTGCCCTGCAGGTTCAGTTCTATGCCCAGGGATGTGTTCTCTGCAGGTGGACATCCAGCCAACATCACGCTGCTGGGAGGCTCAAACTCCACCCCTCTCTTTCCTCAGCCGTCCATACCTTTAGTCTCTATGGTTGTCTCTTAACTTTTCTTCCTTTTAGGGTGCCTCCTGCTAAGACCCACTCTTCCCCAGATACCAGGTGACCCACCTTCCTTTCAGTTCCTGGCTAAGGACCCAGCCACCCAGGGAGGCTTTCTTAGGGAATGTCTGTGGAACAAAGAGCAAGCTGGGCAGAGCGGAATGGGGTGCAGACCCCTCACTATCCCGTGAACCCCAGCTTCCCAGTTCCAGCAGCCCCTGATCCTACAGCTTGGATTCAGCTGCTCCCAACAGCTGTCCTCTCCATGGGCTGGAATTCTTGGGGGTGTGCAACAGTTCCAGATCATCAAGGTAAAAATCAGAAGTAAGGAGAACTGGTTTTTTCGTTTCGTTTAGTTTTGGGGGTGGGGGTAGGTGGGAAAGGAGGAAAACCCAGGGGCGCACAGGAGCTGAGTGTGCCCAAGCCAGGGGGGTGGGGAGCCAGCAGGAAGACGGAAGGCCTGGGTTCCGGAAAGAGAATGGGCTGACTGGGGACCGGGAGCTGAGAGCCCCGGAGCTGGGGATCCCAGAGCCTGGGCTCCCCCACAGCCACCCCTGGAGCCTGCACCGCCTCCCCACCTCTGCCCGGCCTCCAGGCAAGCGAGCCAGGGCGTCCACTCCCCAGACCCGGAAACTCTCCCCTCCCACGCCCCGCACCCCAATGGATCCTGCTCCCGGGGGCGCCCCACGTGGGGAGGGGATCGGTGACCTTCGACCCCCGCCCCTCCCTCTGCAAGCAGAGCCCCCCTCCCCGCCCCCTGCGCGCCCCTCGCCTTTTGGGTGGCTCCCCTGCTGCAGGGCTCGGGGACCCTGGGGCTGAACCCCGAGATCGGGGCGCTGCTCTCGGCTTGGGACGGTCACCCGCACTCCACTTCATCGATCCCCGCCCTTGCCCCACCATGCGCCCCCTCTCCGCCCCTCTCCCCAGGGCCGTTTCCAGTTCTTGCTCCAAGCCCAGCTCGCGCGCCCGCCCAGGGCATCGGGGCCTCCGAAGCCCCGAGGGACGACGGAGCGACTCCCCCCGAGGGCGGCCCCCGAGGACCCCCGCAGGTGCAGCCCACGCCCCTCGCCTCCCCCTCCCCCCCTGCTCGCACAGCCTACCATCCTGCAGCCTCCGACTCGGCGCGTCCCTCTCCGGCCACCGTAGGCTCCAGCCCCGCTCCCTCTCTTCTTTCTCTTCCTTCCCTCCCCGCCCGGCCGAAGCCCCGCCCCCTGCCCGGAGACCCATCGCGCGGCGCACTGCGCAGGCGCCGGCGCGGCCGGGCGCGCGGGCGGGGCCGGAGGCGGAGAGGCTTCAGAAGCCATGGCAACCAGGTCCTTGACTCCAGCTTGGAGGAGCGCGGTCGTCATGGTAACAAGATTGTCTTGTGGGTTGGTTGGAGGATGAGGGGGAAGAGGACAATGAGGTCCTCGAGCTTTGGAGCCTTGGGGGGGAAAAGGCGGGAAAAGGGGTGAGAGGTGGATGGGACCACGGGTGTGGGGGGGGAGTAGAGAAGGGAAGGGGACGGGCAGGTAGAAGGGGTCAGGGGAGAAAAAGACCTGGATGCAGGAGAGGAAGAATGATGTGGAAAAGGGCGAGGCAACGTGAACAGGGCATAGAGATGAATAAAGAATTATGGAGAACCCGCTAGACACAATACGCTTTGCTTTTTCTTTTCTTATTTGTTTTCTTTTTCTTTTTCTTTCTTTCTTTTTTGCCTCTTTCCTTCTTTACTTTCTTCTCTTTTTTCTTTCTTTCTGTCTTTTCTCCTTTCTCTTTTTCTTTTCTTTCTTCCCTTTCTTTCTCCCCCCCCCCCTTTCTTTCTCATACTAGGGGGTTGAACCCAGGACCTTGCGCATACTCTGCGAGCACTCTACCACTGAGCTGTACCCCCAGTTCTCTACTTTCATTATTTATCTTGAGACAGACAGGGTCTCGCTCAGTTCTGCAGGCTTCCTCTGGCCTCGAACTTGAGATCCTCCTGCCTCAGCCTCCCGAGTCGCTGCGATTACAGGTGTGCACCGTGGCACCGGGCTTCCAATGCACTCTTAATCTAAGAGAAATGTGTAGAGATAAATAGGGTGAGAAATGAAAGAAAGGAAGAGGTTGACATCAAAGGGATGTGATGAGGACTGGAGGTGCAGCTCATGGATAGAGGGTCTGCTTGGCATGGGCAAGGCCCTGGGATCCGGGAAAAAAAAAAAAGACATAAGTAAAAAGGAGGAGAATCATGAATTAAGGCAAAATGGGGAAGAAATAAAAAGAATCTTGAGAGATTAGCATGGGTCAAAACTAAAAAGTGACAAATGTAAATCAGACCTAACTGCAAAGGTAAGGAGGATGTGAATTATAATATGAGCTTTTAGCTGTACGTGTGTATATAAAGAAGTATGGATTTAAAGAAATAATCTTATATTTTCATTTCTTTCTTTCTTTTTTTTTTTTTTTTTCTTCACAGAGTCTCATTATGTAGCCCAGGCTGGCCTTGAACTCATTATTCTCTTTCCTCAGCCTCTGGAGTGCTGGGATTACAAGTGTGTGCTACTGCCTCCTTCCAGAAAATCTTATATTTTCTTATACTGGAAAGGTAATACCATAGGTTGGGCTTGGTGGTGCATGTCTGTAATCCCAGCACTCAGGAGGCAGAGACAAGAGGATCGATGCAAATTTGAGGCCAGCCTGGACTACATAGCTAGCTAATTCCAGGCCAGCCTGGGCTAAACAGAGAGACTTTGTCTTGAAAGGACCAAAAAAAAAAAAAAAAAAAAAAAAAAGTTAATACCGTAGTGCGTACCCCTTACCTTCAAGGGATTGCTTTCCAAGAACCCCAATGGATTCCTAGAACCTTGGACTGTACCAAACCCTATATGTCCTACTTTTTTCTCTCTGTATATACATCATAGCACCCTGGCATCTGATGCTGCCTGATCACGGGAAGCTAAGCAGGGTCGGCCTGGTTAGTTCTTGGATTGGAGAGCACCTGGGAATACCTAGTGCTACAGACTAGGGAGAAGGATCTGGTGATCCACGCCTGAAACAATGTGCCCTTGAAAACCCTCTGAATAGCAGAGAAGCACTGACAATAGAGCCGGGCATGGCACAGCGTAGGAGAGTGTTTCCTTCTGTTGTACATCAGGTCCCTCTGAGTCAGACTCGACTGGATGGCACCTAACAACAGCATACATACATACATACCTATGGTAAAGTTTACTTTATAAATTACATAGAAAGAACCTATCAACGATAGCTAGTGATAAAATGGACCAATTAACAAAATACCATAATAAAATTGCCAGCATCACATCTCTTGTGCTTTGGAGCCATAATTTAATAAAGTACGGAATACTTGAACACAAACTCTGTGGTTCTGCCACAGCTAGTTTGAAAACCAAGATGGCTACTAAGTGACCAATGGGTGGGTAGCATATTCAGTGTGGATATGCTAGACAAAGATGATTGGGAACAGTGAGAATGCATCAGAAGGGTGCAATTGAAACTCATGAATTGTTTACTTCTGCAATTTTTCATTTAATATTTGCAGACCGTAGGTGACTGTGGGAAGTTGAAACCACAGAAAGCAAAACTGGATAAGGAAGAGAGAACTGTATCTATTTCTGTATAATTGTTGGGAACAACACTGTTCTTGTTTTTTTGAGTAGCTTTTGAAACAATTGTTGATAGAGTGTCACTGTCTTCATTTTCTTTTTCCTGTTGTTTGGTATGGAGGTAATAGGCTCTTGGGGCAAGAGGGGGGGCTTAATTCCTTCCCAGATAGAATCTTGCCTTTAACCCTTACGAAGATGTGTAGCCTCGTGGGAGCCCTTAAACTCTCCATCTTATTATTTTAAAAGCAATCTTGCCAGGTGGTTCTGAGGATGACAGGTAACATATAGAAAATATCCAGGACACTGTAGACACTTGATAACTGTTGTTGTTGTTGTTGTTGTTGTTGTTGTTAGGTGCCGTCAAGTTGGGCCCAACTCATAGCCACCATCACAGGGTATTCCATGGCTGATTATTTTGGAATTGCTTCCGGAGTGGATTGCCACATCCTTCTCCCATTCTTGCAGTGCTGGGGATCGAACCCAGGTCTTCAGAGAGTGCAGAGCAGTGCTCTACCAAAAGCAGCTGTCATTTCCCCTACTCAACTCATCTTTTATATTTCATTCCTTTCTTCTTCCTTTCCCCTTCTCCCCTACCTTATACTCTCTAGTGGTATAGTCTGAGGTCTATGATTTTTGGTATATTTTGCCAATGGTACAGAGAGCTGGCTGAATTATCTTGCTGTTATTTATCAGAGAAGGAAAAGACCAATAAAGCAAGTTGCTAGCATCAAGAAAGGCCACATCATTATGGAAGGAACATAAGGAACAGAAGAACAGAAGGCAAATGAGTCAGGAGAATCTATGCCCACAGGAGAGGGGAGAAGGATGTGTTTAATGAAGTAATGAGCGCCGGGATAGAGCCATGAAACACAGCTGGCCATCAGCCTGCTGAAGTCTGGAAGTGCTGGAGATGGAAACTCCTACACGCTTTGGAAAGCTGACACTTTCTCGAATTCCTCACCTCCGTGTGGCATCCCTGACAGAAGGAAAGATAAGACGCTTCAGAGAATTGTTAGAAAGCTGGGTTTGGCTTATGAGGAATAACAGAATTCAAGTGGCTGTGACTAGTTGGGAGGCAGCGGGTGGGATTCGCTCACTGTTAGTGGGTGATGAATGTTGGGAATCTCTGAGTGGGTCCAGTTCTTTTGGTTCATGGGAATGCGGACAGGTTTGATGCGATGCGCAGTTGGGAGTCATTACGGTTGTGTGAACTGGTGACTTATCGATGAAATCAGTGTTAAGAGTGTTGTTGGGTGCTGTGGAGTCAGATCCGGCTCGTAGCGACCCTGTGTACAAACAAACAAAACACTCCCCAGCACTGTACCATGCACACGATCTTTTTGTGTTTGAGCCCAATGTTGCAGCCACTGTTTCTTCTCATTTTGAGCTGTGCCACATGAGCAAAGGGCTGGGATTTAGCTCAGTTGGTAGAGCGCTGCGCTGCAGTCTCTGAGGACCGTAGTTCAATTCCCAGCACCGCAAACATGGGAGAAGGGCCTGGCAATCCACTCCCAAGGCAATCCGGAAACAGCCATTGAAAACCCTATGAGGGTAGCTATGAGTCTGATACCGACTCGACAGCACCTAACAACAACAACATGAGCAAAAGGAGGTCCCTGGGGCTTTACTCATTCCTGTCTTTAAGGTCAGCACTACTTTAAGGAGGCAATTCTTCCCTGGTCATTTCTTGAATGCCTTCTAGCCTAGGGAACTCATTTTCTGGCACCAAACTGGACAGTGCTTCTCTGCTATTCACAGGGTTTTCAATGGCTAATTGTTTCAGGAGTGGGCTGCTGGGTCCTTCTCCCTGGTCTGTCTTAGTCTGGAAGCTCAGCTGAAACCTGTCACCATGGGCGGCCCTGCTGGTATCTGAGATACGGGTGGCATAGCTTTCAGCATCACAGCAACATGCAAAGTCCCTGCAGCCAGACAAGATGCCAGACGTGGGGGTAAGAACATTAATCACATGTAATATGGAGGTCAATTTGAAGGGCATATGGAAGGCCAGAAGGCTATGGAGGAGGCAGTTGGGGGAAATCGAGGCACAAGAATGAAGTGGAGAAGGACAAATCAATGAGATCCTTGCAATGCACCAGCTAACTGCAGTTGATAATTCACCCAAGGAGCGAAGAAAGCATAGGCATCAAAGATGAGCCTGGAAGACTCGTGATTCCTTTTGTGCGCATGGAAAGAAGTGGAACGGGTGAGCTTCTCCTGCCTATGGCGGGATGGTGTTTGTTTACAAGTCACCCACCACGCCGCATTGACACCTCCCCTGCTTGCCTGCAGTGAGATGTCACGGTGGTACCTTTAGCAGTTTCAGGGTGGCCCATGGGCTTCTCAAGCCTTGAACCTCTGGGAATCTATGGTCCACATTTGCCCCGTCCTGTGATGCGCTCTCTACCCACTGAGGGCTCAGTTTTTAAGCAATCGCCTTAGTCTGTTTCTGCTGCTGTCACAAAACGCCCCAGACTGGGTAGTTTAACAATCACAGAGATGTGTTTCTCAGTAACCCTGGGAAGCCTAAGGTCAAGGCCCCAGCCCGGTTGGTGTATGAGGGGTCTTCTCTGCTTCCAAATGGTCCCTATTGCTGTGTCCTCGAGAAGGGACAAACACTGAGCACTGGGTGGGGGAGAAGACCAAAGGGGCAAAATGGGGAGGTGACGCCTGCCTCCATCAAGCTGTTGTATAAAGGCACCCAGTCCCATCCATGAGGATTGCTCAGTCACCTCCCAAAGGCCACATGCTTGCACTGGGGATTAAGGTCCAGCCTGAATTCGTTTTGTTTTAGTTGATTTTTGTGTTCTGGGACAGGATCTCACCACGTAGCCCAGGCTGTCCTGGAACTCATTATGTAGCCCAGGCTGTCCTGGAACTCATTATGTAGCCCAGGCTGGCCTGGAACTCACCTCAATCCTCCTGCCTCAGCCTCCTGAGTGCTGGGGTGGCAGGGCTGTGTCGCCCCGTTGGATTTGTTGTGATCTGTGTAGTTAGTGTTGTTGTTGGGTGCTGTGGATCTGTATAGATGATGATTATTATGGTTTGGGGATATGCCCCTAAAGTTCCTTTGCTGGAATCTTAATTCTTTTTTTTTTTTTTTTTTTTTTTTTTTACTTTTTGAGACAGGGTCTCGCTAAGTTACGCAGACTGCCTCTGGTCTTGAACTTGCAATCCTCCCGCCTCCGCCTCCTGAGCCGCTGGGATTACAGGCGTGCGCCACTGCGCCCGGCACCTGGAATCTTAATTCTTCAACATGGCTGTGTTGGGAGGTGAGACCTTTAAGAGGTGATTAGGTCATTGAGGGAGATTGAAACTTTTCTCACTCTGGAGGGCTGGATGAGTTATTGAGAGAGTGCTGTTGTTGTTCTTAGGTGTTGTTAAGTTAGGTCCGACTCATAGTAACCCTATGTAAAATAGAACAAAACACTCCCCAACAGTGTGCCATGCCTGGCCCTATATGTCAGTGCTTCTTTGCTATTCATAGAGTTTTCCATGGCTGATTGATTTGAGAGTGGGTTGCGGGGTCCTTCTCCCAGACTTACAGCACCCAGTATTCCCAGGCAGTTTCCCATCCAAGGACTAACCAGGCCTGACCCTGCTTAGCTTCCGAGATCTGATGGGATTGGACTCCAGGGTGGTATGGATGTAGAGTTGCTATAAATTGAGCCCACGCTTCCTGTTTTCTCTCTTCTGCACACATCCTGTCTGCTTTGCTCCATGAATTAAAGCAACACGAGGCTCTCACCATAAGCCAGGCAGATGTCGGCATCATGTTTCTGGACTTCCCAGCCTCCAGAACCGTAATCCAAATAAACCTCTGTTCTTTATAAATTACCCAGTCTCAGGTATTATGTTACAGCAATAGAAAACAGCCTAAAACAGTTATCAAATCTAGATATTTAAGTTTTCATACCCAAAATGTACTAATTCTGAGTTTAGTATTTCACATTTTGTACCTACTATTCCCGCTGGATGATGGACTGTCTTCCTTTGCTGTTTCTGCTGTACCCAGCATAGAGCTAGAAATGCAGCAGTCACCTGGTATTTGTTGAATAACTGTACACTGTGGACACATCATTTGAAAATTCCCTTGTCAGCTGGGTGTGGTGGCGCATACCTGTGATCCCAGCAACTCAGGAGGCAGAGGCAGGAGGATCGCAGGTTCAAGTCCAGAGGTAGCCTGTGTCACCTGCAGAGATTCTGTCTCAATTTGAAAAATTAAAAAGAGGGCTGGAGGTGCACCTTAGTGGCAGAGCGCTTGCAAAGTGTACGTGAGGGACTAGATTCAGCCCCCAGGTACCTCAAAAATAAAAAAAAGAAAAAAGAAGAAGAAGAGGAAGAAAAGAATTCCCTTGTCATCTCAAACTTCATTTGCCAAAAATGAGTTTCAATCTCCTGAAATGATTCCTTCTCTTGATTTCCTGCTGTGCTTAATGTCACTGCCTGTTCCTGGACCTGCAGACTATAGACAAGGGACAGGAAGGGTCACATGAAAGCATGGCTTATTCAAGGGACCCAGATACAACTTGCGTGACTGCATAAAGAGAGAATGTGTGCAAGAGGCGGGGAGAACACTGGCTGGGTTCATAGAGAGAGGAGGGGCCAGTAGAAACCCACCCAGCACCTTGGGACCTATTGTCACATGTGTACTCTCAATCTGCCTCTTGCCCTAGTTTTTCCTTTGTGAGTTTGTTCCTGCTGTTTTCTGGAATGTTCTACCACTCCCTCACATACCACAATCCATCTTATTTATTCTTTAAGCTTCCAGTTGCAGCTAGGGTTTAGCTCAGTTGGTAGAGCCCTGCTGTGCACTCTCCAAGGCGTTGGATTCGATCCCCAGCACCACCAAAAAAAAATGGGAGAAGGACCCGGCAGCCCATTCTTTTTTTGTGTGTGTGTGTGGTTTTGGGGTTTAAACCCAGGGCCTTGCGCTTGCATGCTCTGCAAGTGTTCAACCACTGAGCTGCACCCCCAGCCCTTTTTTTTTTTTTTTTTTTTTGCTTTTTTGAGACAGGGTCTCGCTAAATTACACAGACTGCCTCTGGTCTCGAACTTGCGATCCTCCTGCCTCCGCCTCCCAAGCCACTGGGACTACAGGCATGCGCCACCACGCCCGGGTGGCAGCCCACTCTTGAAACAATCAGTAATCAAAAGCCCTCTGAACAGCAGAGAAGTTCTGACAACAGTGCCACACATGGCATAGTGTATGGGAGTGTTTTGTTCTGTTGTACATTGGGTCACTATGAATCAGACCCAACTAGATGGTACCTAACAACAACAACAGCAAGGTTTCATTTAAACAGCCTGTCCTTTGGTGATTCTTTACATTCTCGTCTAGACTATAGTGACCATTTCTATAAAGCTTCTTTTGATCATTCTTGCAATGACTTACATAGCTTTCCCACTTTGGTGTCCATTCCTGTTGTTGTTGTTGTTAGGTGCCATCGAGTTGGTATCCGACTCATAGCGACCCTGCATACAACAGGTAAAACACTATTGTCAGTGCTTCTCTGCTGTTCATAGAGTTTTCAATGGCAGATTGACTTGGGAGCGGGTTGCCAGGACCATCTCCCAGGCCTACAGCACCTGGTGTTCCCAGTTGGTCTCCCATCCAAGTACTAACCAGGCCCGACCCTGCTTAGCTTCCAAGATCTGGCGGGATTGGATGCCACAGGGCTACGGCTGCAGGCCTGTTCCTGTTAAGTACTTGATATTAAGAAGCACCGCTTATACTTTTTAAAAATGCTTCACAGCACTCAATATAAATTTCAGCTTTTAAATAACTTCTGGCAGCCAGAGGGGTGGCGGTGCACACCTGTAATTCCAGCGACTCGGGAGGCGGAGGCAGGAGGATCACAGGTTCAAGGCCAGAGGCAGCCTTCGCAATTTAGCAAGATCTGGTTGTTGTTGGTGTTGTTGTTGTTGGGTGCCGTCTAGTCGGTAGCGACCCTCATAGGGTTTTCAATGGCTGACTGTTTTGGGGATTGCCTTGGGAGTGGATTGCCAGGTCCTTCTCCCATTTTTGCAGTGCTGGGAATTGAACTCGGGTCCTCAGAGACTGCAGCGCAGCGCTCTACCAGCTGAGCCAAATCCCAGCCCTTAGTGAGAGTTTATCTCAAAATAAAAAGGTAAAAAAAAAAGGGGGGGGGGCTGGGGGTGCCGCTCCGTGGTGGAGCCCTTGCAAAGCATGTGGGAGGCGTTGGGTTCAGCCCCGCCCCCAGAGCTGGAAAAAGAAATGAATTAACAAGTCAATACATTTTCATCAAATTGCATGGGGTTAAACTTGGCAAGATTTTGGTTGAAGCCACAGCTGCTTTGCTCCAGAGAAGGGCCTTCCTTCCGTGAGGGTCAAAGCGCCATCTGGCGGCTGGGTGGTAAAGGACTCCGTCCAGGAAGCCAGCGCTAAGGCTGGGGAGCAAGGATCGTCAATGCAGAAGGTGCTGGCGAGCAGCACGTGAGGGTAGCGCCGCTGTGCCTGGCTGTGTCTCGGCCCCTCGTGGTGTCCAGGGAGATTTGTTCTGTTCACAGATGCCACAGAGAGAGGCAATACAGCGAGGGGCGGGAAGCACAGAGACGGCTGGAGGCCTGGGGCTGTTGGGTAATAATAATAATAACAGTAATGGCTGTTATTATCCCATTGGTGCACAACTGTGGTCCCAGCTACTCAGGAAGCTGAGGCGGGAGGGTCACTGGAGCCCAGGAGTTCGAGACCAGCCTGGGCAACATAGCGAGACCCTGTCTCAAAAATAATACTGTTCCAGCGGGGCACAGTGGCGCACACCTGTAATCCCAACAGCTCAGGAGGTGGAGGCAGGAGGATCGCAAGTTCGAGACCAGAGGCAGTCTGCGTAACTTAGTGAGGCCCTGTTTCAAAAAAGTAAGAAAAATGGGCTGGGGGTGCAGCTCAGTGGTCCTGCACTTGCAGAGTATGCAGGCGCGAGGCCCTGGGTTCAACCCCCAGTACCACAGGAAAAAAATAAAAAAGATAATAATACTGTTCCAAACAACTTGATCCCAGCACCTCAAGAGGCAGAGGCAGGAGGATCATGAGTTCCAGGCCAGAGGCAGCCTATGTAATTTAGCGAGAGAGACCTTGTCTCAAAATAAAAATAAATAAATAAATAAGAAATGCACTCAGGGAGCAGCTCGGTGGTAGAGTGCTTGGAAAGTATGTGTGAACGTGAGTTCAACTCCCAAGTACCGTAAAATCATCATTATCATGATCAACCGAATAACAGCAGCAAGGTACTTAACCTTTCTGTGTCCACATAAATGTTGGCCCCTACATTACAATGGAACTAGCCACTTTAAAAAGTATTTGGGTGTGGTGGCACACACCTATAGTCCTAGCACTCTGCAGGCTGAGGCAGGGGGATCACGAGTTTGAGACTGGCTTGGGTTACAAAGAAAAAGGAAAAGAAAAGAAAAGAGAACAGGAAAGGAAAGGAAGGAAGAAAGGAAGGAAGGGGAAAGAAGAAAGGAAGGGAGGAAGGAGAAAAAAGAAAGAAAGTAAAGAAAGAAAAGAAAGGATAGAAAGAAAGAAAAGGAAAAGAAAGAAAGAAAAAGAAAAAAGAAAGAAAAAGAGAAAAGAAAAGAGGGAGGGAAGAAGGAGAAAAGAAAAAAAAAAGAAGAAAAGAAAATCTGGGAAATAAATCATCCCTCCTTGACAAAATCTCATCGTGTAGAATATTTCTGCCATGAAGGGATTCACAGCTTTCGCGTACTCATTGCCCACCCAGGGGCAGATCAATACTTCCGCTGTGTGAAGCTTACAAGGGATCTGCAGTAAGGGTGGCTGCAGGCAGATCTTGTTAGTTTTTCATCTCTCTAAAGAAATAGAGAAAGGAAGCAAAAACTTTGAAAGGCCAAGGAAGGGGTCTAAGACAAAGTCAAGCAGGGCAGGCAGGCCTCTTGCTGTGAGGCCCCGTTACCATCTTTATCCTCCTGGTATCTGGGAAGAGCCAGAGCCTGCTAAATGGGGCAACTCCTTGTGCGAACTTCCTCCGTGGTGAGGGGCCCTTTTGAAGAATTCTTTCCTCTCGGGCCTGCTCAGCATGTATGGATGGTTTTTGAACTGCCTGCTGCAAAATTAGGGCTCCCTTGGCCTCCTTTCTGAGGGGTTTTGTGCAGTCTCTTTAAGTTTCTAAGAAAATCTCTTAGAAATGGGTCACCCTTCAGCCACCAGCCCAAGGCTTGGAATTGGTCTTATTTTCAAGGGATAAAGAGGTCAAAAGATACACCTGGGTCCCAGGGTCCTTGAATTTTTGTACGGTTGCCTTCGTGACCCCAGTTACCCGCTGTGAGCCCAAGGGGGGCCTGTGCAAGAGGCAGCAAGAGGGAAACTTTAGTGTCAGCTGAAGTTCTGGCCATAGATCCTGGTGTAAAATTATCTCCTGCGCTCATCAGGCCACATCCACTGTCTGCTTTTTTGGGCTACGCCAGCTAAAACCCCCGCTGTGGTCTCTCTGACCTTTGGTTCTCTGGTCCTGAGGAAGGACAGAAAGCCAGGGGGAAATTGGGGCAGAGGAGCAGAAAAGGGTTTCTCTCATCCTGGGATCTGGTCTGAGTCTTCTCCACGGAGAATTCTAGCACAGCGGAAAAAGGGAAGCCGCTGGGAGAACTTCCTGCATAAAATCCTGGGCTCCCCTGAGAACCTTGCAAAACCAGGTTAGGAACTGTAATTAAAATGAATGGGCCTAGGTGATTTCCTTGTGATTAGACCCGGTAAGAATTTCCTCAACTAGCTTGATCTAGGCATTCGATCAATGCACCTTTTCCCAATCTGTAAATCTATACCCTGTACCTGCTGGGACCCTGTTGAGCAATGGAACTTCAAGAGCTCCAGGATAATATATCCGTTGTGAACACCTGTAGGGGTGACTCTCTCTCTTGAGAGGCCCACTTCCATTTTCCAGATGTTGTTGTTGTTGTTGTTGTTAGGTGCGATCTAGTCGGTATCTGACTCATAGCCACCCTCATAGGGTTTTCGATGGCAGACTGTTCTGGGATTGCCTTGGGAGTGGATTGCCAGGTCCTCCTCCATTTCCCAGATAGGTACTATTATTTCCTTAGGGGTCTCTCTCTCTGAACCCCCATGCTTTACCCTGAAATTGTGCCATCCCTTGTTGTTGTTAGGTGCTGTCCAGTCAAGTCCAACTCATAGCAACCCTATGTACAACAACAAAGCACTCCCTTACACTGTGCCATGCCCGGCACCATGTCAGTGCTTCTCTGCTCTTTATAGGGTTTTCAATAGCTGATTGTTCTGGGACTGTTTTGGAGAATGGGCTGCCAGGTCCTTCTCCCCTTTTTTTTTTTTTTTTTTTTTTTTTTTTGCAGTGCTGGGGATCGAACCCAGGGCCTCAGAGCACACAGAGCAAGTGCTCTACCAACTGAGCTAAACCCCAGCCCATACTATCTCTTATCCTCACCTAAAAAACTCCTCAACCTGGTTTTAATCTCCGACTCATCCTGAAATTCATTTCTGCGACTGAGCCAAAGACTCAGCATTTCCCCAGGAAAGGGGAAGGCCTGGGGGCAGGCAGTGATGTGGAGGGACAGTACCCCTCACCTCTGGTGACAGTTCAACAACCATATGTAGGCCCTCCAAAGCTTGCCAGTTACCTAATGAAATAGCAGAAGGAAGATGAAAATGTATCAAGTGGAAAGCTAGTCCCCCTCTCTGTAAAGGCTCTCTAATGGAGCTTTAGGGCCTGCAGCCATAGCCCTGTGGCATCCGATCCCATCAGATCTCGGAAGCTAAGCAGGGTCGGGCCTGGTTAGTACCTGGATGGGAGACCGCCTGGGAACACCAGAAGCTGTAGGCTTGGGAGATGGACCTGGCAACCTCCTCCCCAAAATCAATCTGCCATTGAAAACCCTAGCACAGCAGAGAAGCACTGACACTAGTGTTTCCCCTGTTGTACAGAGGGTCGCTATGAGTCCGATACCGACTCCATGGCACCTAACAACAACAACAATGGAGCTTTAGTGAGCCACCCGTGCTCAGCCTTTGGCACTGGTTCCCCCTGGAAATCTAAGGAGGGGGGACCCTTTGTTCTGAGCTCAGTTGGAGTCTGAGGCCCTTCTCAGCACATCAGTCTCAGGAAAGAAGAGGAAGCTTGACAAAAGGTGAATGAAAGAGAGGAATCCATAAGGAGGGAGCGCCTAACAACCGCTCCCCTTTGAACATTTTAGCGCATCACATTGCGGGCAGCTAAGAAAGTCCCTGGACTGACGCTCACAGGTGAAATGGGGATGGAAGAGGTGGTGGGAAGGACTCTGTGCATGGTGATTGTACACTACGTTCACAGGGGTGTTCAACCCTTTGGCTTCCCTGGGCCACGTTGAGTAAAGAGGAATCGCCATGGGCAGCACATTTTGTTAGGTGCCGTTGAGTCGGTATCCGACTCATAGCGACCCTCTGTACAACAGGGGAAACACTATTGTCAGTGCTTCTCTGCTGTGCATAGGGTTTTCAATGGCAGATTGCTTTTTGGGAGGGGGTTGCCAGGTCCTTCTCCCAAGCCTACAGCTTCTGGTGTTCCCAGGCGGTCTCCCATCCAGGTACTAACCAGGCCCGACCCTGCTTAGC